>JALJCO010010988.1:82500-114636 GCA_023101725.1 Atherinomorus stipes | reverse complement strand
AACCCTGCAGCTGTTTATCAGGTAACCTCTGCAGCTGTTTACCAGATAACCCTGCAGTTGTTTATCAGGTAACCCTGCAGCTGTTTATCATGCAACCCTGCAGCTGTTTATCAGGTAACCCTGCAGCTGTTTATCAGGTAACCCTGCAGCTGTTTATCATGCAACCTGCAGCTGTTTATCAGATAACCCTCTGCAGCTGTTTATCAGGTAACCCTGCAGCTGTTTATCAGGTAACCCTGCAGCTGTTTATCAGGTAACCCTGCAGCTGTTTATCAGATAACCCTGCAGCTGTTTATCAGATAACCCTGCAGCTCGCCTGTCAGATAACCCTGCAGCTGTTTATCAGGTAACCCTGCAGCTGTTTATCAGATAACCCTGCAGCTGTTTGTCAGATAACCCTGCAGTTAGTCAGGTAACCCTGCAGCAGCAGTCAGGCAACCCTGCAGCAGCTGTCAGGTAACCCTGCAGCTGTTTATTCAGGTAACCCTGCAGCTGTTTATCAGATAACCCTGTGTTAAAAGTTAGTCAGATAACCCTGCAGCAGTTAGTCAGGTAACCCTGCAGCAGTTAGTCAGTAACCCTGCAGCTGTTTATCAGGTAACCCTGCAGCTGTTTATCAGATAACCCTGCAGCTGTTTATCAGATAACCCTGCAGCTGTTTATCAGATAACCCTGCAGTCTGCTTATCAGGTAACCTGCAGCTGTTTATCAGATAACCCTGCAGCTGTTTGTCAGATAACCCTGCAGCTAGTCAGGTGTCCCTGCAGCAGTTAGTCAGGTAACCCTGCAGCTGTTCACCAGATAACCCTGCAGTTGCCTATATCAGATAACTCATCATTATCAGATAACCCTGCAGCTGTTTATCAGATAACCTGCAGCAGTTTATCAGGTAACCCTGCAGCTGTTTATCAGGTAACCCTGCAGCTGTTTATCAGGTAACCCTGCAGCTGTTTATCAGATAACCCTGCAGCTGCTCACTGATAACCCTGCAGCTGCTTATCAGATAACCCTGCAGCAGTTAGTCAGATAACCCTGCAGCTGTTTATCAGATAACCCCGCAGCTGTTTATCAGATAACCCTGCAGCTGTTTATCAGATAACCTGCAGCTGTTTGTCAGATAACCCTGCAGCAGTTAGTCAGGTAACCCTGCAGCAGTTAGTCAGGTAACCCTGCAGTTAGTCAGGTAACCCCGCAGCAGCTAGGTCAGGTAACCCTGCAACAGTTAGTCGGGATAACCCTGGGCAGCTGTTTAATGATAACCCTGCAGCTGTTTGTCAGATAACCCTGCAGCTGTTTATCAGATAACTCCTGCAGCTGTTTATCGTATGTCCTGCAGCTGTTTACCGGGATAATTTTCACAGCTGTTTGTCAGATAACCGTGCAGCAGTTAGTCAGGTAACCCTGCAGTGAGTTAGTCAGTAACTCTGCAGCAGTTAGTCAGATAACTCTGCAGCTGTTTATCAGATAACCCTGCAGCTGTTTGTCAGATAACCCTGCAGCAGTTTATCAGATAACCCTGCAGCAGTTAGTCAGATAACCCTGCAGCTGTTTATCAGATAACCCTGCAGCTGTTTGTCAGATAACCCTGCAGCTGCTTATCAGATAACCCTGCAGCTGTTTGTCAGATAACTCTTTCTGCAGCTGTTTATCAGATAACCTCTGCAGCTGTTTGTCGATAACCCTGCAGCTGTTTACTGAGCAGACCCTGCAGCTGTTTGTCAGATAACCTGCAGCTGTTTAACATCGATAACCCTGCAGCTGTTTATCATTGGAGGAATCTCTGCAGCTGTTTATCAGATAACCCTGCAGCTGTTTATCAGAGGCACTGCAGCTGTTTGTCAGATAACCCTGCAGCAGTTAGTCAGGTAACCCCGCAGCAGTTAGTCAGGTAACCCTGCAGCAGTTAGTCAGGCAACCCCAGCAGTTAGTCAGATAACCCTGCAGCTGTTTGTCAGATAACTCCCTGCAGTGGATCTGTGTTACTGGGGCCAGGTTCTGCGACCGGAACCTCAGAACCCAGTCTGTGAAAGGCTTCAGGGTCTGGATTTGCCCTCTGCAGGTCCAAGGGAAAGCCTGCTCAGCTCCATTCTGCAGGTCCAGGACCAGCCCAGGTCAGTCCAGCAGCAGGTTCTAGGGCAAGGTAGCCTGGATCCGTCCCCAGAGGTTCCTGCAGAGTCCGGTTCCGCGGTGTGCTCCGAGGAATTCGGCTGCTTCCCAATAGATGGACAGGTGGAAGTGTGGCTGAGCCAGCAGACCTTCGGCAACCTGGACTCACCTGGGTGTCCTGGCCACAGGGGAAACCTCCCTGGAGGTACAGACTATGACCACCTCTACACCTGGACCCAGACTGAGAACTTATGGTGCGTGTGTTTTGCAGCTGGGCGGGGAGCTGCAGGTGGTCATGTTCGGGAGGACAGACGACCAGGTTAGTCTGACAGAACAGGCCCGACTCTTTGTGGAGATGCCCTGATCCCGGGTCCTGGTCCTGGTCCTGGTCCTGGTCCTGGTGGTTAGTGAGAACACCTTAGTCCTGATGGACCCATCAAGTCTTAATGCTGATCCCCAACCTGATGTCTGACAGAGGTTTGTCCAGGCATGGTCCTATCAGAGACGGAGGGATGAAGAAAGCTGATTGGACCACGGCAGCGATGATGTCATGAGAGTCAAGATGATTCAGCGCTAATCATCTCAGTTTGGTCCACTCAGTGGATCCCCCACAATCTACCTGGTGAGCTGGTCGCACTTCGTAGACCTGGGTCTCCAGCCTTGGTCCTCGGCCGGCTTCCCTGCAGGGGTTTCAGATGTTTGTCAGAACCTGATTGGCTCGTTCACCGGTCGCAGAATCTCTGAGGTGTGTTAGCATAGCGGGCCATCTAATCCCCCCTGCAGGGCTGGAGCCGGAGACCCTGACCACAGCTGGACCAGCTGAGGGCCTGCGGTGGGGAACTACCATGTCTTCCGGGTGATCCTGCCTCTGATTGGACGCTGGCTTCTCCTTCGTGTCTGCTGAGTCGTCCGACAATCATGACTCAGCATGACTGTCCTCTGCCAGGAACGGTTGCTTTGTGCAGCGTCATCACTTCCTCCCATGTTTTATTGATTTCTTGTGCAGTCCCCTCCAGACAGGCATTCCTTCTTTTAATGAAACTGACTCTTTTATTGATGTGGACTTCTTAAACTGGACTGGTCCTGGTTTCTAGCAGTCCTTTCCAGACAGGGATTCCTTCTTTTTAACGAAACTGACTCTTTTATTGATGTGGACTTCTTAACTGGACCTATTCCTGGTTTCTAGCAGTCCCCTCCAGACAGGGACTCCTTCTTTCCTCCCTTTAATGAAACCTCTCACCTTTTATCTGATGTGGACTTGTTAAACTGGACCTGGTCCTGGCCTTTCCCAGCAGCCTCCCCTCTCAGACAGGGACTCCTCCTTTTCAACGAAACTGACTTTCTTCTATTGATGTGCGACTTTGTTAAAACTGGACTCATCCTCCTGCCCCTAATAGCAGTCCCCTTCCAGACAGGGATTCCTTCTTTTTACCAAAATGGACTCCCTTCTATTGATGTGGACTGCAGCAACTTTGGACCTGGTCCTGGTTTCCCAGCAGTCCCTTCCAGACAGTGGGATTCCTTCTTCCAACGAAACTGACTCTTTTATTGATGTGGACTTGCCTTAAACTGGACCTGGTCCTGGTTACTAGTCCAGTCCCCTCCAGACAGGGGATTCCTTCTTTTTAACAAAATGGACTCTTTTTTATTGATGTGGACTTTCTTAAACTGACCTGGTCCTGGTTTCTAGCAGTCCCCTCCAGACAGGGATTCCTTCTTTTCAACGAAACTGACTCTTTTATTGATGTCCACCTGTTAAACTGGACCTGGTCCTGGTTTCTAGCAGTCCCCTCCAGACAGGGACTCCTTCTCTTTTAACGAAATGGACTCTTTTATTGATGTGGACTTGTTAAACTGGACCTGGTCCTGGTTTGGGGCAGTCCTCTCCAGACAGGGACTCCTTCTTTTTAACGAAACTGACTCTTTTATTGATGTGCACTTCTTTAAACTGACCTGGTCCTGGTTTCCCAGCAGTCCCCTCCAGACAGAGACCCTTCTTTTTAACGAAACTGACTCTTTTATTGATGTGGACTTCTTAAACTGCACCTTGGTCCTGGTTTCTTGCCTGAACTGCTGCTGCTGATGAAGTCAAAGTACTTGAGCACTTTAATCACAACTCTTACCGTCATTTATTAGTTTTAACTCCTCAGTAAATGAGTCTGACCTCAGAAAGCATTTATGGAGCAGAAGCACGATTGGTTGTTTTCTAGATTGAATAGAACTTTATATCCTCTGCATGTTTGCTACTTATTGTTGTTTTGCCAGAAATGTTTGCAGGAACAAACATGAAATGTGAGAACTTTGAGAAAGATCTGATGGAACATTTTTGTTTTTATCCTTCAGGGTGGAAAAACACCCGGCACTGTGTGTAGAAATAAAGAAGCTGGCCTGAAACGTGGATGTTTATTGTTAAATGCTCGTTAGAGGAGAGGCTGACATCACATATCCTGGGAGACTGCTCCACCTCTCCTCACCCCTCGGTGGGAGAGTGCCCACCTTATCCCACTTCATATATCCTAGGAGAATGCCCCATCTCACCTCCCCATCACATATCCTGGAATACCCTAATCTTCACACCCATCATATATCCTTGAAAAATGCCCCACCTCACCCCCACTTATATATCCTAGGAGTATGCCCCCCCCGCCTAACCATTTCATCACATATCCTGGGAGTATGCTCCCCATCACATATTCTGGGAGAATGCTGAAATACCTCAATTCACTCCCATCATACATCCTTGCAAAATGCCCCACCTCAACCCCCCATTATATATCCTTGAAGAATGCCCACTTTACCGCCCCCTTATTGTATCCTGGGAAAATGCCCCACCTCACCCCCGTCATATACCCTGGGAAAATGCCCCCCCCCCCCCCCCCCCCCCCCCCCATCATATAATCTGGGAAAATGCCCCACCTCACACCCCACCATCATTTACCCTAGGAGAGTGCCCACCCTACCCCCTAATCACTATATTCCTGGAAAACTGCTCCACCCTTACCCCCCATCATATACCCTGTGAGATTGCCCACCCACTACCCCATTATAAATCACAGAGAATGCCCCACCACCACCACCCCACAATATACCCTGGGAGAGTGCTCCCCATCACTTATCCAGGGAGAATGCCCCAACTCACCCCCATCAAATATCCTGGGAGAGTGCCCACCTTACCCCATCACATGTCCTGGGAGAATGTCCCACCTCACCCCCTTATCATGTACCCTGGGATAGTGCCCACTTTACCTCCATCACAAATCCTAGGAGAATGCCCCCTATCACATACCCTGAGAGAATGCTCCACCTCGCCCCCCAATCACATATCCTAGGAGAACGCCCCACCTCACCCCCATCATACATCCTAGTGCCCACCTTACCCCCCATCATACATCCTGGGGAAATGCCCCTACCTCAAAGCCCCCCATCATATACCCTGGGGAAAAAGCCCGTCTCACCCCCATCATATATTCTGGAAAAATGCTCCACCTAACCCCCATCATATACCCTGTTAAAGTGCCAAACTTACCACCCCCATTATAAATTCTATGAGAATGCCCCACCACCATCCCCCAATATACCCTGGGAGAGTGCCCCCCATTACTTATCCTGGGAGAATGCCCCACCTAACCCCCACTTACATTCTCTGGGAGCGTCCTCTACCTCGACCCCCATCACCCTAAACGCTTGGAAGAGTGCCCACCCCACGCCCCCATTGAGAGTGCCTACTCCTACTCTCCATCATATATCCTGGGGAAATGCCCTCCACCCTCACCCCCTATTAAAAACCCTGTGAGAGTGCCCACCTTACCACCCATCATAAACCCTGTGAGAGTGCCCACCTTACCACCCATCATATCCCCAAAGAGGGTGCCCACCTTACCACCCATCATATACCCTCTTAGGTGCCCACCTCACCCAACCTCCATCATACCCCCTGTGAGGAGTGCCCACCTTACCACCCATCATAGCATCCCATGAGGGTGCCCACCCCACTCTCACCTCCATCATATACCCTGTGAGAGTGCCCACCTTACCACCCATCATGTCCCCTGTGAGAGTGCCCACCTTTACCACCCATCATATACCTTGTGAGGGTGCCCACCTCACCCAACTCCATAATATAATTCCCAATGAGGGTGCCCACCTCACCCAACCCCCATATCCTACCCCTGTGAGAGTGCCCACCTACTCAACCTCCATCATATACCCCTTGTGAGGGTGCCCTACCTTAAACTCTGCATGGATATACCCTGTGAGGGGTGCCCACCTCACCCAACCTCCATAATATACCCTGTGATGAGTGCCCACCTTACCCAACCTCCATCATATACCCTGTGAGGGTGCCCCACTCCTCACTCCAACCTCCAGATATACTCCTTGTGAGGGTGCCCACCTCTACCCAACCTCCACACATACCCCTGTGAGGGTGCCCAACTCCCCATCATATACCCTGTGAAAGTGCCAAATCCTACTTCACCCCCTTTGCAAATTCCCATGAGAATGCCCTACCTCACCATCCCCCCCATGAGCCCTGTGGAGAGTGCCCACCTTACCCAACCTCCATCATACCCTGTGAGGGTGCCCACCTCACCTAACTCTATATATACCCTCCCAGCCTGCCCACCTCACCCAACCTCCATAATATACCCTGTGGAGAGTGCCCACCTTACCCAACCTTTATCATATACCCTGTGAGGGTGCCCACCTTACCCAACCTCCATGATATACCCTGCTAGTGGTGCCCACCTCACCCAAATCTCCATAATACACTCCTTGAGGGTGCCCACCTTGCCCAATCCCTATCATATACTCCCTGTGATCGTGCCAAACTTACCACCCTCCTTTATAAATTCTATGAGAATGCCCCACCCCTCACCATCCCCCAATATACCCTGGGAGAGTGCCTCTATTCACTCTTATCCTGGGAGAATGCCCCCACCTCACTCTCCACCATATATCCTTGGAAAATGCCACACCTCACCTCCCATCATATACTCTTGGAAAATGCCCCACCTCACCCCCATCGCATATCCCGTTAGAATGCCCCACCTAACCCCCACCATATATTCTGGGAAAATGCCCCACCTCGACTCCCCAACATAAACCTGCGGAAGAGTGCCCACCTTACGCCCCATTGAGAGTGCCCACCTTACTCCTCCATCAAATATCCTGGGGAAATGCCCCACCTCACCCCCCTATTATAAAACCCTGTGAGAGTGCTCTAATTTTACCACCCATCATATATCCTGTGAGAGTGCCCACCTCACCCAACCTCCATCATATACCCTGTGCAGAGTGCCTGACCTCACCCAACCTCCATCATATACCCTGTGAGAGTGCCCACCTCACCTAACCTCCATCATATACCCTGTGAGAGTGCCCACCCCCACCCAACCTCCATCATATACCCTGTGAGAGTGCCTACCTCCCCCCCCCCCCCCCCCCCCCCCAAAAAAACCCCCCCCACACCTAACCTCCATATATATACCCTGTGAGAGCGCCCACTTTACTACACTCCCATCATATCCCAGAGGGAGGCTCACCTCACCTGAATCTTCCATCATATACCCCAAGAGGGTGCCCACCACCCCAAACCCCACCAACTCTCCACTACATACCCTAGAAAGTTTTCACCTCACCCAACCTCCACCATATCCTGTCCGAGGGTGCCCTATCTTACTCCCACTGTGAGATCCCCAGAGGGTGCCTCCACCTCACCAATCCTCCATTCATATACCCTGTGAGCCGGCCTACCCTGCTCCCTATCATATCCCTTCCGAAAAATGCCCCACCCCACCTCCCACTGGTATATTCTTGAAAATGCCTCACCTCACCCCCCCATCGACTATCCTGGGGAGAGCCCACCACCTCACTTCCATTATTAAACCCTGGGTGAGAGCTCTACTCCCACCACCCATCCTATAACCTGTGAGGGTGCCCATCTCTCCCCACCCCCATGAGACATATCCCCTCTGCGAGCGCCTCCCCACCTCACTCCACCATCATGCATCCTGTGAGACTGTCCCACTTCCCCCACCCTTTATCATATCCTGGTGTGAAAGTGCCTACCTCACCCTCCCCATCACAAACCTCGAGAATGCCCCATCATCATACTCTCTGTGAGAAAGCTCACCCTCACCCCCATCACATATCCTGGGAGAATGCCCTCACCTCACCCCTATCATATATCCTTGGAAAATGCCCCAAGTCACCTCCTATCATGTACCCTTTGAAAATGCCCCACCCCACCTCCCATCATATCATCTGGGAAAATACCCCAACTCACCCCCACATCATAAACCCTGGGAGAGTGCTCACCTTATCCCTCACATCATAAACAATTCCTGGAAAATGCTCCCACCCCACCCACCATCATATACCATGGAAGAGTGCCCACCTTACGCCCCCATCGAGAGTGCCCAACTTACCACCATCATATATCCTGGACCAATGCCCCACCTCACCCCCCATTATAAACCCAGTGAGAGTGCCCACCCTTACCACCCATAACAGACCCTGTGAGAGTGCCCACCCCCCCAACCCTCCATCATATACCCTGTAGAGTGCCCACCTCTACCACCCATCATATAGCACTGCGAGAAGGCCCCCACCTTACCACCCATGATCACCCTATGAGAATGCCCACCTTATTACCCATCATATACCCAGTGAGAATGCCAATCATCACCCATCATATATCCTCAGAGAGTGCCCACCTCACCCAACCTCCATACTATACCCTGTGAGAGTGCCCACCTGAGGGACCCAACGAGTATTCTGGGAAAATGCCCTACCCTACCCACCATCATAAACCATGTAAGAGTGCCCACCTTACGCCCCCATCGAGATGCCCCACCTTACCCTCCAGATCTATATCCTGGGAAATGCCACACCTCACCCCCATTATAAACCCGGTGAGAGTGCTCACCATTACCACCCATTATAATCCCTGTAGAGAGTGCCCACACCCCCAACCTAAAAAAAAATTTACCATTATATACCCTGTGAGAGTGCCCACCTTACCACCCATCACATACCCTGTGAGAATGCCCACCCTACCACCCATCACAGACCCTGTGAGAGTGACCACCACCATCATAGACCCGGAGAATGCCCACTCTTACACCCATCATAACCCTGTAGAGTGCCTCTTACCACCCATCATATAGCCTGGGAGAGTGCTCTCCACCCTTACCACCATCATTATATACCCTGTGAGAGGGCCTACCCCCCCAACCTTCCATCATATACACTGTGAGAGTGCCCACCTTACCACCCATTATAAACCCTGCGAGAGTGCCCACCTTACCACCCATTATAGACCCTGGGAGAGTGCTCACCCCTCCAACCCCCATTATATACCCCCAGAGAGGGCCCACCTTACCACCCATCTATTATACACCTCTGAGAGAGCCCACCTTAATCACCCATCATATACCCTATGAGAGCGCTCACCTCACCCAACCTCCATCATATACCCTGAGGAGTGCCCACCTACCACCCATTATAAACCCTGTGGAGAGTGCTCACCTTACCACCCATTATAAACCCTGTGAGAGTGCCCACCCCTCAACCTCCACCATATACCCTGTGAGAGTGCCTAACTTACCACCCATCATATACCCTGTGAGAGTTCCCACCTTACCACCAATCATACATCCTGTGAGAGTGCCCACCTTACTACCCATCATATATCCAGTGAGAGTGCTCACCTCACCCAACCTCCATCATATACCCTGTGAGAATGCCCACCTCACCAACTCCATCATATATCCCGTGAGAATGCCCACCTCACCCAACTCCATGATATACCCTAGGAGGGTGCCCACCTTACCCCTATAATATATCCTTGGAAAATGCCTCACCCTACCCACCATCACATATCCCTAGAAAAATCTCCCCACCTCACCCACCATCATATATCCTGTGAGAATGTCCCACTTCATACCCCTTATCATATATCCTGTGAAAGTGCCCAACTCACCACTCCCCCCCCATCACAAATCCCCTCTTGAGAATGCCCCCACCACATATCCTGGGAGAAAGCTCCACCTCACCTCCTATCATGTATCCTTGGAAAATGCCCCAACTCACCTCCTATCATGTACCCTTGAAAATGCCCCACCTCACCCCCCATCATATAATCTGGAAAATGCCCCACCTCACCCTCACATCATAAACCCTGGGAGAGTGCCCACCTTATGCCCCCATCATATATCCCGGGAGAGTGCCCACCCTACCCCCCATCATATATCCTGGGGAAATGCCCCACCTCACCTCCCATCATATACCCTTAGAAAATAACTCACCTCACCCCCATCACTTATCCGGGGAGGATGCCCCACCTCACCCCCCATCACATACCCTGGGGAATGCCCCACCAACCTCCCCATTTTAAACCCTGGGGGAGTGCCCACCTCCCCCTCTCCCCGTGACATATCCCGGGAGAATACCCCACCTCAGCCCCCATTAAGACTGAGTGATATGGACCAAATATCATGTCACAGTATTTATTTTAGATGACGATATATTATATATATCTTCCCCATTTTACCCTAATTTGTCTGTACAGTTTCATTTCATATGAAACAGCTGTTTTTTTAGTATTGAAACATGTTTAGCGTAAAGGTATCGCCCCTCCACTGCAGTGACAGAACAACAAAAACAAAGAACACAAAATCAGAACTGCCTACTTAGGGAGTGCAGGGTTTACATGAAAGAGATCAAAAAGGTTGTGCTTAGCAATCGGGGGTCTTGGCTGGGGGCTTCAGATACAGCAGGAAAAGAAGAGGGCCAAGTACTGAGCCTTGTGATACCCCGTAAGTGAGTGAACACGTGAGGAAGGGAATCACCAGTAACATCAGAGAGACTCCTGTCAGACAGATAAGTCCTAACCGTCTGAGTACGGTTCCACGGATGCCAACTCAGTGCTCCAGACGGAAATAAGGACGGGTGAACCGTACCTAAAGCGGCAGAAAGGTCTAACAGGACCAGCAGAGGGATCACCAGCATCAACAGACACGGTATGTCATCATAACATAAACAAGCATCAACAGACACGGTGATGTCATCATAACATAAACAAGCACCAACGGACACGTGATGTCATCATAACATAAACAAGCACCAACGGACACGGTGATGTCATCATAACATAAACAAGCATCAACGGACACGGTGATGTCATAACATAAACAAGCATCAACAGACACGGTGATGTCATCATAACATAAACAAGCATCAACGGACACGGATGTCATAACATAAACAAGCATCAACGGACACGGTGATGTCATAAATATGCAAAACAAGCATCAACGGACACGGTGATGTCATCATAACATAAACAAGCATCAACAGACACGGTGATGTCATCATAACATAAACAAGCATCAACGGACACGGTGATGTCATAACATAAACAAGCATCAACGGACACGGTGATGTCATCATAATATAAACAAGCATCAACGGACACGGTGATGTCATTATAACATACGACTGGAGGAGTCTCCTGACTCTGGAACTGAAATCCAGAGACGTGGACTTGGGACTGGAGGAGTCCCCCTGGGACTGGAACCAGAGACATGAACTTGGGACGGAGGAGTCCTCGGGGACTGGACCAGAGACGTGGACTTGGGTCTGAGGAGTCCTCGGCGACTGACCAGAGACGTGGACTTGGGACTGGAGGAGTCCTGTGGGACTGGACCAGAGATGTGGACTTGGGACTGAGGAGTACTCGGGGGACTGGACCACAGACGTGGACTTGGGACTAAAGGAGTGTTTGGGGACTGGACCAGAGATGTGGACTTGGGACTGGAGGAGTACCTGGGACTGGACCAGAGACGTGGACTTGGGACTGGAGGAGTCCTCTGGGACTGAACCAGAGACGTGGACTTGGGACTGGAGGAGTCCTCGGGGACTGGACCAGAGACGTGGACTTGGGACTGGAGGAGTCCTCGGGGACTGGACCAGAGATGTGGACTTGGGACTGGAGGAGTACTCGGGGACTGGACCAGAGACGTGGACTTGGGACTGGAGGAGTCCCCGGGGACTGGACCAGACCGTGGACTTGGGACTGAAGGAGTGTTTGGGGACTGACCAGAAATGTGGACTTGGGACTGGAGGAGTCCTCGGGGACTGGACCAGAGACGTGTAGTTGGGACTGGTGAGGTCAGATTTGTCTCTTAACTTGGACATGAACCCATCCTGGAGTCTACTGGGGTCTGTCCTCCAGGACTTTATTGAGTGTTGAGGAACTGGAATGGATCTTTCTGGTCAGATCTTGCTGTGCAGTCCTAGTCCAGATATCCTCAGGGACTGATGAGACCCTGGACTGGAATCTGAACCCCTTATTGTGGTCTAGTTCCAGGTTACTACAGAATCAAAGAAACAACAAAAACCTAAACTCTGGATCTGTCCCCAGAACCAGGACTCATAGCGGATCGGTAGAGTCCCTCTTCTAGTCCGGCTGGAAGGCGGAGTTGTCAGAGCTGGTGTCCAGGCGGTGGGGGGCAGCTGAGGACAGCTCTTCCTCCCTGGACTTGGCCAGGACCCGCCGGAAGAGACTGGGGGGACTGTCGGAACCTGTCCCGTGTCGGGGCCCGGGGACACCATCAGGTCCAGACTGATGCTGGATGCTGCTTTTCCTGAGCAGCTTCGGGGTGCTGCGGCCCCTGCAATGACACCGAAGACTGAGTCAGAATACCGGGCCAAAACTGGGTCTAACACAAGATCTGGTTCTGGATCAGGACCTGCCTCTACTGTACATTTAAATCAGTTTCTGCAACAAAAGGCTGGAAAATAATAATAGCAGGAGACTTTAATATCTAACCAGGTTAACTGGGAACAGACCAGTAATGTGACTACTTTTTACAGACGTGTTACTACACAATGGTAAACATCACCCTGGAACTACTTTTTACAGACGTGTTACTACACGATGGTAAACATCACCCTGGAACTACTTTTTACAAACGTATTACTACACGATGGTAAACGTCACCCTGGAACTACTTTTTACAAACGTATTACTACATAATGGTAGGTATTTCGGTGTATTCAGTCATACAATAATACATAAGGATACGTCAGTCTTCACATTTAGAATCAGAATGACTGAAAGTTGCAGGCTGAAGTAAACGTCACATAAACGCTGCAGTACCTCGTACAGCCACAGGGGGCGGCTGCTGTCTGGGGCATGATGGGTGCTGACCCCCTCCTCAGCAGTGTGGGCGTGGCTCTGCTGGACTCTCCACCCTGCAGCACAGAAAGCATGACATCACCGCTGGCTCGTGTGTTCCTGATCCTGATCCTGAGGAAACTCGGCTCCAGGTAAAACCGCTGACCCCTGACCCCAGCAGCGCTACCTGCAGCGGATCCACGCACGCCGCCGGGAAGTAGCCCTCGTCTCCGTTCATCAGCCGCCCGAACCACCGGGCCTCGTCCTCTTTGAACAGGACCTGGATCAGATCCCCCTGGTCCAGGTCCAGCTCCTTAGGCCAGCGGGACCGGTACTGGATCCTCGCCACCACCTGTGGATGAATACATCAGATCAATGCTCCGAACCCGGAACGTTCTTCAACTGCCTGGTCATCAATAATCAGAACTCCTCGATCCATCCAACACCTTCATCTGTCCCACAGACTCCCAGAGGATGACGATGGTTAAGGATGATGAAGATGATGATGTCTTGACCTCATCATCCTCACCCCCCCTCATATGTTCTAAATCATCGTCTTGCTGACTCAGTTCATTCAGCTCAGGTCCTTTTCCTCCTCCCCCTCGCCTCTGACTGCAGGCCCCTAAAGGCTGTGTCCTCAGCCCCTTCTGTTTGTCACCTACAGTGCTGTAGATACTGAACATATACATATATATATATATATATATATATATGCATATACATATATATGTATGTTCACACCATTGAACAATGTACATGTGCACTGAAAAGTTTAGAGAAAGTTTAATTCACCTTTAGTTCACCTGCAAAGGTTGGAGGATTTTAGGTTCATTCTGACGCCATACAAAAAGCCAACTATCCCTAACTATTTGTGAGTAGTGTGTATATATAGATTCACATTTTTTGGCCAAACATATATATATATATGGTACAGTGTATATATAAAGCACAATGTTTTAGACAAATATTGTCTCATATTACATTGGTTGCATCTCTTTCCCAGTTTTGTTCAGCAGTCTGTATGTACTTGTTTTTATGGGTCTTGGAGATCATTATTTATGGCTGAAATCAGGTTTTGCTCCGAATCCCCTAAACATGCTTCTGTAAAGTTTCATTTTGATTTCAGCTTTTTGCTGCATCCGTACTGTTTTTATCACCTTTTGCTGCTTCATTTTAGTTTCTGTTGTATTTGGTTTTGTGAAGCCACCTTTTGTTTCATGATGACATGGATGATGATGATGACGTTTGTTTCTGATTATTGATCACTGACTGGAAGGAAAAGGCTCTCTGATTGGCCATATTGTGTGTGTGTGTGTGTGTGTGTGTGCGCGCGCGTGGGTGTGTGTGTGTGAATCTATTAGTCAGTACATGTCGGCTTTAATCTGCTCGGCCCAGTGGACTGAAAATACCCAGAGGTCAGAGGTAATGCTGACATAACACTGATTAACCCTCTCACACACACCCCCCTGCACACACACACACACACACACACACACACACACACACACACACACACACACACACACACACAGACGCACAGTAAATGAAGCTGCTCTGAAATGTTTCCATGTTGATAAGCTGTCAGTCAGAAACGTCCTGTCTGATGTTCCAGAATATATCCTAAAGATTCCCTGAATATTTACCTATCTTTCCTGAATACTTCCTGATACTTCCTGAATACTACCTGGATACTTCCTGAATACTTACCTGAATACTTCCTGGATACTACCTGATACTTCCTGAATACTACCTGGATACTTCCTGGATACTACCTGGATACTTCCCTGAATACTACCCTTTTTTGATACTTCCTGAATACTTCCTGCTTGATACTACCTGATACTTCCTGAATATTACCTGGATACTTCCTGAATACTACCTGGATACTTCCTGGATACTACCTGGATACTTCCTGAATACTTCCTGAATACTACCTGGATACTTCTGGATACTACCTGGATAATTCTTGAATATTACCTGGATACTTCCTGGATACTACCTGATACTTCCTGAATACTACCTGGATACTTCCTGAATACTACCTGGATACTTCCTGGATACTACCTGGATACTTCCTGAATACTACCTGGATACTTCCTGATACTACCTGATACTTCCTGAATAATACCTGGATACTTCCTGAATACTACCTGTATACTTCCTGAATACTACCTGGATACCCCGGATACTACCTGGATACTTCCTGAATACTACCTGGATACTACCTGGATACTTCCTGATACTACCTGGATACTTCCTGAATACTACCTGATACTTCCCGAACACTACCTGATACTTCCTGATACTACCTGGATACTTCCTGAATACTACCTGGATACTTCCTGAATACTACCTGGATACTTCCTGGATACTACCTGGATACTTCCTGAATACTACCTGATACTTCCTGATACTACCTGGATACTTCCTGAATACTACCTGATACTTCCTGAATACTACCTGGAATACTTCCTGAACACTACCTGGATACTTCCTGAATACTACCTGATACTCCCTGGATACTACCTGGATACTCCTGAATACTACCTGGATACTTCCTGGATACTACCCGATACTCCCTGAATATTACCTGGATACTTCCTGAATACCACCTGATACTCCTGAATACCACCTGGATACTTCCTGATACTACCCTAGATACTTCCGAATACTACCTGATACTTCCTGGATACTACCTGGATACTTCCTGAATACTACCTGATACTTCCTGAATACTACCTGAATACTTCCTGAATACTACCTGATACTCCCTGAATACCACCCATACTCCTGGATACTACCTGGATACTCCTGAATACCACCTGGATACTTCCTGATACCACCTGGATACTTCCTGAATACAACCTGATACTTCCTGAATACTACCTGGATACTCCTGATACTACCTGGATACTTCCTGAATACCACCTGGATACTTCCTGGATACTACCTGATACTCCTGAATACTACCTGATACTCCTGGATACTACCTGATACTTCCTGATACTATCTGGATACTTCCCTGAATACACCTGATACTTCCTGAATACTACCTGAATACTTCCTGGATACTCCCTGAACACTTCCTGAATACTTATTGACTGTTCCATCAGTGCTCACTAAAAATTTCCCTGAATGTTCCCAAGAAGTTCCTGAACATTTTACTTGTGTGTGTCCTGAAATGTGGAATTGTCCAGAATGTTTCCAGAAAAGAAGGAGAAGCCTGGGGTCCCCCCCCTCACCTACGGCCATGAGCTGTGGGTCATGAGCCATGACCCAAAGAACCAGATCGCGGGTACAAATGAGTTTTTCCTCCACAGGGGAACCGGGCTCTCCCTTAGAGATGGGGAGGAGCTCGCTCATCCGGGGGGCTCAAAGTAGAGCCGCTGCTCCTCCGTATAGAGAGGAGCCAGATGAGGAGGCTCGGGCATCTGGTCAGGATGCCTCCTGGACGCCTCCCTGGTGATCCAGGCACGTCCCACCGGGACCAGACCCCGGGGGAGACCCAGGACACGCTGGAGGAACTACGTCCCACCGGGACTAGACCCCGGGGGAGACCCAGACACGCTGGAGGGACGACGCCCCACCGGTGACCAGACCACGTCCCACCGGGACCAGACCCCGGGGAGACCGAGGACACACTGGAGGGACTCACGTCCTCATCCCGGACCAGACCCCGGGGAGACTCCAGGACACGCTGGAGGGAACCACGTCCCATCCCGGACTAGACCCGGGGAGACCAGGACACGCTGAGGGGACTTACGTCTCCCTGCTGGCATGGAACGCCTTCTCAGGATCCCCCGGATGAGCTTTTGTGGGACGATGGAGGGAAGTCTGGCCTTCCTGACTCCCGATAAACAGTAGAAGATGGTTACGGAACTGCTCGGAATGTTTTAAGGACGATTTCTCAAGTCTCCATGAATGTTTTGAACTTCCTGAATGTCTTGATACTTCCTGAATGCTTTTTTGATACTTCCTGAATGTTTCCTTGATACTTCCTGAATGTTTCCTTGCATACTTCCTGAATGTTTCTGATACTTCCTGAATGTTTCTTGATACTTCCTGAATGTTTCCTGCATACTTCCTGGAACGCTCCTTGATACTTCCTGAACGCTCCCTTTATAGCCTCTGAATGTTTCCTGCACACTTCCTGAATGTCTCTTTGATACTTCCTGAATGCTTCTCTGATACCTCCTGAATGCTTCTCTGATATCTCCTGAATGCTCCCTTGATACTTCCTGAATGCTTCCTCGATACTTCCTGAATGCCTCCTTTATACTTCCTGAATGTCTCCTCGATACTTCCTGGAATGCTTCCCGATACTCCCGAATGTTCCCTCATACTTCCAGAATGTTTCTTTGATACTTCCGAATGCTCCTTGATACTTTCTGAATGTTTCCCTTATACTCCCTGAACGTTTCCTTATACTCCCGAATGTTTCCGCATACTTCTGAATGCTCCCTTGATACTCCCTGATTGCTCCCTTGATACTCCCCGAATGCTCCCCGATATTTCCCGAATGTTCCCTTGATACCTTCCCGAATGCTTCCTTGATACTCCCGAACGCCCTCGATACTCCTGAACGCTCCCTCGATCCCTTCCTGAATCGCTCCTCGTTTACTCCCTGAGCGCTTCTTCGATACCTCCTGAACGCTTCCTCGATACTCCCGAATGCTCTCTTGATACTCCCGAACGCTTCTTCCATACTCCACTGAACGCTCCCCGATACTCCTGAACGTTCCCTTGATACTCCCGAAAGCTTCCTTATACACTCCCGATTCGTTTCCCGATACTCCCGAATGCTCCCTTGATACCTCCCGAACGTTCCCCTATACTCCCTGAATGCTTCTCTGATACTTCCTGAATGCTCCTCGATACTCCCCGAACGCTCCCTGATTACCTCCCGAACGTTCTCATTTATACCTCCCGAATGCCTCGCGATACCCTGAATGCTCCTCGATACTCCCGAACGTTCCCTTGATACTCCCGAATGCTCTTTGATACTCCCGAACGCTCCCTACATACTCCTGAACGTTCCCCGCATACTTCCCGAATGTTCCCTGATACTCCCGAACGCTCCTCGATACTCCCTGAACGTCTCCTCATACCTCCCGAACGCCTCCACTACATACTCCTGAACGCTCCCTCGATACTCCCGAACGCTCCCCGATACTCCCGAATGCTCCCCGCATACCTCCTGAATGCTCCCGCATATACCCCAAATGCTCCTCGATACTCCCCGAACGCTCCCTTTATACTCCCGAACGCTTCCATACTCCCGAACGCTCCTTCGATACTCCCTGAACGCTCCCGCATACTCCCGAACGCCTCCTGATACCCCTGAACGCTCTCTATACTCCTGAACGCTCCTCGATACTCCCTGAATGCTCCCTCGATACCCCTGAATGCTCTCCTTGATACTCCTGAACGCTCCTTGATACTCCCGAATGCTCCCTTATACCCCCTGAACGCTCCTATACCCCCCGAATGCTCCTTGATACTCCTGAATGTTTCCCACATACTCCTGAATGTTTCTCTATACCCCCCGAACGCTCTCTATACCTCCCGAATGCTTCCTTGATACTCCTGAACGCTCCTCTGATACTTCCTGAATGCTTCTTGATACTTCCTGAATGTTTCCTTCACACTTCCTGAATGCTTTTTATACTCCCTGAATGTTTCCTTGATACTCCCTGAATGTTTCCTGCATACTCCTGAATGCTCTCGATACATTCCGAATGCTCTCGCTTGATTCTCCCTGAATGTTCCCTCGATACTCCCGAATGCTCCCTTGTTACTCCCGAGTGCTCTTTGATACCTCCCGAACGCCTCTATACTTCCTGAATGCTCCCTCGATACTCCCGGAAAGCTCTCTATACCCCCTGAACGCTCCTCGATACTCCCTGAACGCTCCCTTTATACTCCCGAACGCTCCTCGGACACTCCCGAACGCTCCCTGATACTCCCGAACGCTCTCTATACTCCCAACGCTTCCCTGATACTCCTGAACGTTTCATCTATACTCCCGAATGCTCCTTGATACTCCCGAATGCTCCCTCGACACTCCCGAATGCTCTCTGATACCCCCTAAACGCTCTCTATACTTCCCTAACGCTCCCCATACCTCCCGAACGCCTCCCGCACACTCCTGAACGCTCCCGATACTCCCGAACGCTCCCAAATCGATACTTCCCGAACGCTCCCTGCATACCTCCTCAACGCTCCCTTGATTACTCCCTGAACGCTCCCTTTATACTTCCCGAACGCTCCCTCTATACTCCCTGAACGCTCCCTCTATACTCCCCAACGCTCCCTCGATACTCCCCGAACGCTCCCTTGATACTCCCCGAACGCTCCCTTCATCCTCCCTCAATGCTCCCTGCATACTTCCTGAATGTTCCCCGCATTACTTCCTGAATGCTCCCTTGATACTCCCTGAACGCTCCCTGATACCCCCGAACGCTCCCTTGATACTTCCTGAACGTTTCCTTGATACTCCCCGAACGCTACCTGCATACTCCCTGAACGCTCCCCCCATACCCCCCAATGTTCCCTTTATACTCCCTGAACGTTCCCTCGATACTTCCTGAATGCTTCCTGGATACTTCCCCGAACGCGTTTGATACTTCCCGAATGCTTCCTCGATACTCCCTGAACGCTCCCTGCATACTTCCTGGAATGCTTCCTTCGATACTCCCTGAATGTTTCCTTTATACCTCCGGAATGTTCCCTTTATACTCCCTGAATGTTCCCTGATACTTCCTGAATGTTTCCTTGATCTTTCCTGAATGTTTCTTTGATACTTCCTGAATGTTCCCTGCATACTTCCTGAATGCTTCCTTGATGCTTCCTGAATGTTTCCTGCATACTTCTGAATGTGTCCTTGATACTTCCTGAATGTTTCCTTGATACTTCCTGAATGTTTCCTTGATACTTCCTGAATGTTTCCTTGATACTTCCTGAATGTTTCCTTTATACTTCCTGAATGTTTCCTTTATACTTCCTGAATGTTTCCTGCATACTTCCTGAATGTTTCCTTGATACTTCCTGAATGTTTCCTTGATACTTCCTGAATGTTTCCTTGATACTTCCTGAATGTTTCCTTTATACTTCCTGAATGTTTCTCATACTCCTGAATATTCTCTGAATATTTTCTGAATTTTTGCTATAAGTTTCCTGTTTGTTTTCCATCATATTCCTGGAATGAGTCCAGAATCCTCCCATCAGTGACTGGATATCTTGTCAAAGACGACCCTGAACAACGCCTGTTGTCACCACGGTTTTGTTCCACCTGTAGCTTTACCAGTTGCAACAGGAAGTCCTACCTTCCTCAGATGTCAGCAGGTGAGATGGAGTGTGTCGAAGTGAGTTCAGGAATAAATCTCTGTGTGTGTGTGGGGGGGGGGGGGGGGGGGGGGGGGGGGATTTTACCTTCTCTGCCTGCACATGTCTCGTCCTCGTCCTGCAGACTGAGAGACAAACATTGATTTTAATGTCTCGGTCTGCTCATCAGTACTCATTGATCACATCCTGATCATTTGAGAGTGTGTGTGTGTGTGTGTGTGTGTGTGTGTGTGTCTACGTGGGGACAACATGAAGACCTGGTTTAAGGTTTTACAGTGTGTTCAGACCAAGCGCGATTTGGGCGTCAAGGGCGTCAGGTTTACATGCAAAGTCAATGGCCGACGGGGCGGTGATTAGCTCAGTTGGTTGAGCAGCCGCCCCATGAACAGAGGCTACAGTTCCTCAGTGCAGTCGGCCCCGGTTCGATTCCCGGTCGAGGACCCTTTGCTGCATGTCACTCCCCACTCTCTCTGCCCCTTTCCTGTCACTGTACACTGTTGTATAAAGGCCACTAGTGCCCACAAAAATCCTTAAAAAAAAAAAAAAAAAAAAAAAAAAAGTCAATGGCCGACGCGCGTCCAGGAGCGTCAAGACGCGGTGAAACAGGCGTCGAACTTTTAATGACACAGCGTCCAACTTTGGGCGTCCGATGCGTTTTTGACGCCCAAATCGCGCTTGGTCTGAACACTTTGTTAGTCCAGTTTAAATGACTGCAGTAAAACAGCTGTTCACATGTCCTCCCGATGCAGGTTGCATTGTGGGTAGGTGTGCAGCAGCACCACCAAGTACTGACATGAGTACTAGTACATCCCATCAGAGTCCAGCTGGTCCAGAGAGTGGACCAGACCATCAGCTTGGCAACTGATCTCCTGCAGCATCCTCTGTGTGAGCCTGGGAAGCTGGAAGAAGTGGTTTCTGATGGATTCTGTTCAAGCAAACCTGCCGACAGCAGATGGATCCAGATCCTCCTCCAGCCGTTAGTCTCTAGATGGATCCAGATCCTCCTCCAGCCGTAAGTCTCTAGATGGATCCAGATCCTCCTCCAGCCGTAAGTCTCTAGATGGATCCAGATCCTCCTCCAGCCGTAAGTCTCTAGATGGATCCAGATCCTCCTCCAGCCGTAAGTCTCTAGATGGATCCAGATCCTCCTCCAGTCATTAGTCTCTACATGGATCCAGATCCTCCTCCAGCCGTTAGTCTCTACATGGATCCAGATCCTCCTCCAGCCGTTAGTCTCTACATGAATCCAGATCCTCCTCCAGTCGTAGGTCTCTAGATGGATCCAGATCCTCCTCCAGCCGTTAGTCTCTACATGAATCCAGATCCTCCTCCAGTCGTAGGTCTCTAGATGGATCCAGATCCTCCTCCAGCCGTTAGTCTCCACATGGATCCAGATCCTCCTCCAGCCGTTAGTCTCTACATGGATCCAGATCCTCCTCCAGCCATAAGTCTCTAGATGGATCCAGATCCTCCTCCAGTCGTTAGTCTCTACATGGATCCAGATCCTCCTCCAGCCGTTAGTCTCTAGATGGATCCAGATCCTCCTCCAGTCATTAGTCTCTACATGGATCCAGATCCTCCTCCAGCCGTTAGTCTCTAGATGGATCCAGATCCTCCTCCAGCCGTTAGTCTCTAGATGGATCCAGATCCTCCTCCAGTCGTAGGTCTCTAGATGGATCCAGATCCTCCTCCAGTCATTAGTCTCTAGATGGATCCAGATCCTCCTCCAGTCATTAGTCTCTAGATGGATCCAGATCCTCCTCCAGCCGTAAGTCTCTAGCATGGATCCAGATCCTCCTCCAGCCGTAAGTCTCTAGAGGGATCCAGATCCTCCTCCAGTCATTAGTCTCTACATGGATCCAGATCCTCCTCCAGCCGTTAGTCTCTACATGGATCCAGATCCTCCTCCAGCCGTAAGTCTCTACATGGATCCAGATCCTCCTCCAGCCGTAAGTCTCTAGATGGATCCAGATCCTCCTCCAGTCATTAGTCTCTACATGGATCCAGATCCTCCTCCAGTCGTAGGTCTCTCGATGGATCCAGATCCTCCTCCAGTCATTAGTCTCTAGATGGATCCAGATCCTCCTCCAGTCATTTGTCTCTACATGGATCCAGATCCTCCTCCAGCCGTAAGTCTCTACATGGATCCAGATCCTCCTCCAGCCGTAAGTCTCTAGATGGATCCAGATCCTCCTCCAGTCATTAGTCTCTACATGGACCCAGATCCTCCTCCAGCCGTAAGTCTCTAGATGGATCCAGATCCTCCTCCAGTCATTAGTCTCTACATGGATCCAGATCCTCCTCCAGCCGTTAGTCTCTAGATGGATCCAGATCCTCCTCCAGTCGTAGGTCTCTAGATGGATCCAGATCCTCCTCCAGCCGTAAGTCTCTAGATGGATCCAGATCCTCCTCCAGTCATTAGTCTCTACATGGATCCAGATCCTCCTCCAGCCGTTAGTCTCTACATGGATCCAGATCCTCCTCCAGCCGTAAGTCTCTAGATGGATCCAGATCCTCCTCCAGTCGTAGGTCTCTAGATGGATCCAGATCCTCCTCCAGCCGTTAGTCTCTACATGGATCCAGATCCTCCTCCAGCCGTAAGTCTCTAAATGGATCCAGATCCTCCTCCAGCCATTAGTCTCTAGATAAATCCAGATCCTCCTCCAGTCATTAGTCTCTAGATAGATCCAGATCCTCCTCCAGTCATTAGTCTCTAGATAGATCCAGACCCTCCTCCAGCCGTAAGTCTCTAGATGGATCCAGATCCTCCTCCAGCCGTAAGTCTCTACATGGATCCAGATCCTCCTCCAGTCATTAGTCTCTAGATAGATCCAGATCCTCCTCCAGTCATTAGTCTCTACATGGATCCAGATCCTCCTCCAGCCGTAAGTCTCTAGATGGATCCAGATCCTCCTCCAGCCGTAAGTCTCTACATGGATCCAGATCCTCCTCCAGCCGTAAGTCTCTAGATGGATCCAGATCCTCCTCCAGCCGTAAGTCTCTAGATGGATCCAGATCCTCCTCCAGTCGTAGGTCTCTAGATGGATCCAGATCCTCCTCCAGCCGTTAGTCTCTACATGGATCCAGATCCTCCTCCAGCCGTAAGTCTCTAGATGGATCCAGATCCTCCTCCAGTCGTAGGTCTCTAAATGGATCCAGATCCTCCTCCAGTCATTAGTCTCTACATGGATCCAGATCCTCCTCCAGCCGTTAGTCTCTAGATGGATCCAGATCCTCCTCCAGTCGTAGGTCTCTAGATGGATCCAGATCCTCCTCCAGTCGTATCTCTAGATGGATCCAGATCTTCCTCCAGTCGTAAGTCTCTAGATGGATCCAGATCCTCCTCCAGTCGTATCTCTAGATGGATCCAGATCTTCCTCCAGTCGTAAGTCTCTACATGGATCCAGATCCTCCTCCAGCCGTTAGTCTCTACATGGATCCAGATCCTCCTCCAGTCGTAGGTCTCTACATGGATCCAGATCCTCCTCCAGCCGTAAGTCTCTACATGGATCCAGATCCTCCTCCAGCCGTTAGTCTCTAGATGGATCCAGATCCTCCTCCAGTCATTAGTCTCTAGATGGATCCAGATCCTCCTCCAGCCGTTAGTCTCTAGATGGATCCAGATCCTCCTCCAGTCATTAGTCTCTAGATGGATCCAGATCCTCCTCCAGTCATTAGTCTCTACATGGATCCAGATCCTCCTCCAGCCGTTAGTCTCTAGATGGATCCAGATCCTCCTCCAGTCATTAGTCTCTACATGGATTCAGATCCTCCTCCAGCCGTTAGTCTCTAGATGGATCCAGATCCTCCTCCAGTCATTAGTCTCTACATGGATCCAGATCCTCCTCCAGCCGTTAGTCTCTAGATGGATCCAGATCCTCCTCCAGTCGTAGGTCTCTAGATGGATCCAGATCCTCCTCCAGTCGTATCTCTAGATGGATCCAGATCTTCCTCCAGTCGTAAGTCTCTAGATGGATCCAGATCCTCCTCCAGTCGTATCTCTAGATGGATCCAGATCTTCCTCCAGTCGTAAGTCTCTACATGGATCCAGATCCTCCTCCAGCCGTTAGTCTCTACATGGATCCAGATCCTCCTCCAGTCGTAGGTCTCTACATGGATCCAGATCCTCCTCCAGCCGTAAGTCTCTAGATGGATCCAGATCCTCCTCCAGTCATTAGTCTCTAGATGGATCCAGATCCTCCTCCAGTCATTAGTCTCTACATGGATCCAGATCCTCCTCCAGCCGTTAGTCTCTAGATGGATCCAGATCCTCCTCCAGTCATTAGTCTCTACATGGATCCAGATCCTCCTCCAGCCGTTAGTCTCTAGATGGATCCAGATCCTCCTCCAGCCGTTAGTCTCTACATGAATCCAGATCCTCCTCCAGTCGTAGGTCTCTAGATGGATCCAGATCCTCCTCCAGCCGTAAGTCTCTAGATGGATCCAGATCCTCCTCCAGCCGTAAGTCTCTAGATGGATCCAGATCCTCCTCCAGCCGTAAGTCTCTAGATGGATCCAGATCCTCCTCCAGTCATTAGTCTCTACATGGATCCAGATCCTCCTCCAGCCGTTAGTCTCTACATGGATCCAGATCCTCCTCCAGCCGTTAGTCTCTACATGAATCCAGATCCTCCTCCAGTCGTAGGTCTCTAGATGGATCCAGATCCTCCTCCAGCCGTTAGTCTCTACATGAATCCAGATCCTCCTCCAGTCGTAGGTCTCTAGATGGATCCAGATCCTCCTCCAGCCGTTAGTCTCTACATGGATCCAGATCCTCCTCCAGCCGTTAGTCTCTAGATGGATCCAGATCCTCCTCCAGTCATTAGTCTCTAGATGGATCCAGATCCTCCTCCAGCCGTTAGTCTCTACATGGATCCAGATCCTCCTCCAGCCATAAGTCTCTAGATGGATCCAGATCCTCCTCCAGTCGTTAGTCTCTACATGGATCCAGATCCTCCTCCAGCCGTTAGTCTCTAGATGGATCCAGATCCTCCTCCAGTCATTAGTCTCTACATGGATCCAGATCCTCCTCCAGCCGTTAGTCTCTAGATGGATCCAGATCCTCCTCCAGCCGTTAGTCTCTAGATGGATCCAGATCCTCCTCCAGTCGTAGGTCTCTAGATGGATCCAGATCCTCCTCCAGTCATTAGTCTCTAGATGGATCTAGATCCTCCTCCAGTCATTAGTCTCTAGATGGATCCAGATCCTCCTCCAGCCGTTAGTCTCTAGATGGATCCAGATCCTCCTCCAGCCGTAAGTCTCCCAGAGGGATCCAGATCCTCCTCCAGTCATTAGTCTCTACATGGATCCAGATCCTCCCTCCAGCCGTTAGTTTCTACATGGATCCAGATCCTCCTCCAGCCGTTAGTCTCTAGATGGATCCAGATCCTCCTCCAGCCGTTAGTCTCTAGATGGATCCAGATCCTCCTCCAGCCGTTAGTCTCTACATGGATCCAGATCCTCCTCCAGCCGTAAGTCTCTAGATGGATCCAGATCCTCCTCCAGTCGTAGGTCTCTCGATGGATCCAGATCCTCCTCCAGTCATTAGTCTCTAGATGGATCCAGATCCTCCTCCAGTCATTAGTCTCTACATGGATCCAGATCCTCCTCCAGCCGTAAGTCTCTACATGGATCCAGATCCTCCTCCAGCCGTAAGTCTCTAGATGGATCCAGATCCTCCCCCAGTCATTAGTCTCTACATGGATCCAGATCCTCCTCCAGCCGTAAGTCTCTAGATGGATCCAGATCCTCCTCCAGTCATTAGTCTCTACATGGATCCAGATCCTCCTCCAGCCGTTAGTCTCTAGATGGATCCAGATCCTCCTCCAGTCGTAGGTCTCTAGATGGATCCAGATCCTCCTCCAGCCGTAAGTCTCTAGATGGATCCAGATCCTCCTCCAGTCATTAGTCTCTACATGGATCCAGATCCTCCTCCAGCCGTTAGTCTCTACATGGATCCAGATCCTCCTCCAGCCGTAAGTCTCTAGATGGATCCAGATCCTCCTCCAGTCGTAGGTCTCTAGATGGATCCAGATCCTCCTCCAGCCGTTAGTCTCTACATGGATCCAGATCCTCCTCCAGCCGTAAGTCTCTAAATGGATCCAGATCCTCCAGCCATTAGTCTCTAGATAAATCCAGATCCTCCTCCAGTCATTAGTCTCTAGATAGATCCAGATCCTCCTCCAGTCATTAGTCTCTAGATAGATCCAGATCCTCCTCCAGCCGTAAGTCTCTAGATGGATCCAGATCCTCCTCAAGCCGTAAGTCTCTACATGGATCCAGATCCTCCTCCAGTCATTAGTCTCTAGATAGATCCAGATCCTCCTCCAGTCATTAGTCTCTACATGGATCCAGATCCTCCTCAACCCGTAAGTCTCTAGATGGATCCAGATCCTCCTCCAGCCGTAAGTCTCTACATGGATCCAGATCCTCCTCCAGCCGTAAGTCTCTAGATGGATCCAGATCCTCCTCCAGCCGTAAGTCTCTAGATGGATCCAGATCCTCCTCCAGTCGTAGGTCTCTAGATGGATCCAGATCCTCCTCCAGCCGTTAGTCTCTACATGGATCCAGATCCTCCTCCAGCCGTAAGTCTCTAGATGGATCCAGATCCTCCTCCAGTCGTAGGTCTCTAAATGGATCCAGATCCTCCTCCAGTCATTAGTCTCTACATGGATCCAGATCCTCCTCCAGCCGTTAGTCTCTAGATGGATCCAGATCCTCCTCCAGTCGTAGGTCTCTAGATGGATCCAGATCCTCCTCCAGTCGTATCTCTAGATGGATCCAGATCTTCCTCCAGTCGTAAGTCTCTAGATGGATCCAGATCCTCCTCCCCCAGTCGTATCTCTAGATGGATCCAGATCTTCCTCCAGTCGTAAGTCTCTACATGGATCCAGATCCTCCTCCAGCCGTTAGTCTCTACATGGATCCAGATCCTCCTCCAGTCGTAGGTCTCTACATGGATCCAGATCCTCCTCCAGCCGTAAGTCTCTACATGGATCCAGATCCTCCTCCAGCCGTTAGTCTCTCAGATGGATCCAGATCCTCCTCCAGTCATTAGTCTCTAGATGGATCCAGATCCTCCTCCAGCCGTTAGTCTCTAGATGGATCCAGATCCTCCTCCAGTCATTAGTCTCTAGATGGATCCAGATCCTCCTCCAGTCATTAGTCTCTACATGGATCCAGATCCTCCTCCAGCCGTTAGTCTCTAGATGGATCCAGATCCTCCTCCAGTCATTAGTCTCTACATGGATTCAGATCCTCCTCCAGCCGTTAGTCTCTAGATGGATCCAGATCCTCCTCCAGTCATTAGTCTCTACATGGATCCAGATCCTCCTCCAGCCGTTAGTCTCTAGATGGATCCAGATCCTCCTCCAGTCGTAGGTCTCTAGATGGATCCAGATCCTCCTCCAGTCGTATCTCTAGATGGATCCAGATCTTCCTCCAGTCGTAAGTCTCTAGATGGATCCAGATCCTCCTCCAGTCGTATCTCTAGATGGATCCAGATCTTCCTCCAGTCGTAAGTCTCTACATGGATCCAGATCCTCCTCCAGCCGTTAGTCTCTACATGGATCCAGATCCTCCTCCAGTCGTAGGTCTCTACATGGATCCAGATCCTCCTCCAGCCGTAAGTCTCTAGATGGATCCAGATCCTCCTCCAGTCATTAGTCTCTACATGGATCCAGATCCTCCTCCAGCCGTTAGTCTCTAGATGGATCCAGATCCTCCTCCAGTCATTAGTCTCTACATGGATCCAGATCCTCCTCCAGCCGTTAGTCTCTAGATGGATCCAGATCCTCCTCCAGCCGTTAGTCTCTACATGGATCCAGATCCTCCTCCAGTCGTAGGTCTCTAGATGGATCCAGATCCTCCTCCAGCCGTAAGTCTTTAGATGGATCCAGATCCTCCTCCAGTCGTAGGTCTCTAGATGGATCCAGATCCTCCTCCAGTCATTAGTCTCTAAATGGATCCAGATCCTCCTCCAGTCATTAGTCTCTACATGGATCCAGATCCTCCTCCAGCCGTTAGTCTCTAGATGGATCCAGATCCTCCTCCAGTCGTAGGTCTCTAGATGGATCCAGATCCTCCTCCAGTCGTATCTCTAGATGGATCCAGATCTTCCTCCAGTCGTAAGTCTCTAGATGGATCCAGATCCTCCTCCAGTCGTATCTCTAGATGGATCCAGATCTTCCTCCAGTCGTTAGTCTCTACATGGATCCAGATCCTCCTCCAGCCGTAAGTCTCTAGATGGATCCAGATCCTCCTCCAGTCGTAGGTCTCTAAATGGATCCAGATCCTCCTCCAGCCGTTAGTCTCTACATGGATCCAGATCCTCCTCCAGCCGTTAGTCTCTACATGGATCCAGATCCTCCTCCAGTCGTAGGTCTCTACATGGATCCAGATCCTCCTCCAGCCGTAAGTCTCTACATGGATCCAGATCCTCCTCCAGTCGTAGGTCTCTACATGGATCCAGATCCTCCTTCAGCCGTTAGTCTCTACATGGATCCAGATCCTCCTCCAGTCATTAGTCTCTACATGGATCCAGATCCTCCTCCAGCCGTTAGTCTCTACATGGATCCAGATCCTCCTCCAGTCATTAGTCTCTACATGGATCCAGATCCTCCTCCAGCCGCTAGTCTCTAGATGGATCCAGATCCTCCTTCAGCCGTTAGTCCCTAGATGGATCCAGATCCTCCTCCAGCCGTAAGTCTCTAGATGGATCCAGATCCTCCTCCAGCCGTAAGTCTCTAGATGGATCCAGATCCTCCTCCAGCCGTAGGTCTCTACATGGATCCAGATCCTCCTCAAGCCGTTAGTCTCTAGATGGATCCAGATCCTCCTCCAGCCGTAAGTCTCTATATGGATCCAGATCCTCCTCCAGCCGTTAGTCTCTACATGGATCCAGATCCTCCTCCAGCCGTAAGTCTCTACATGGATCCAGATCCTCCTCCAGTCATTAGTCTCTACATGGATCCAGATCCTCCTCCAGCCGTTAGTCTCTACATGGATCCAGATCCTCCTCCAGCTGTAGGTGTCTGAGCTGGCGGAGCTGGGGTCTGAGGTGGGGGGAGCTGGGGTCTGAGGTGGGGGAGCTGGGGTCTGAGGTGGGGGAGCTGGGGTCTGAGGTGGCGGAGCTGGGGTCTGAGGTGGGGGAGCTGGGGTCTGAGGTGGGGGAGCTGGGGTCTGAGGTGGGGGAGCTGGGGTCTGAGGTGGTGGAGCTGGGGTCTGAGGTGGGGGAGCTGGGGTCTGAGATGGGGGAGCTGGGGTCTGAGGTGGGGGAGCTGGGGTCTGATGTGGGGGAGCTGGGGTCTGAGGTTGCGGAGCTGGGGTCTGAGGTTGCGGAGCTGGGGTCTGAGGTGGTGGAGCTGGGGTCTGAGGTTGCGGAGCTGGGGCCTGAGGTGGTGGAGCTGGGGTCTGAGGTTGCGCAGCTGGGGTCTGAGGTGGTGGAGCTGGGGTCTGAGGTGGCAGAGCTGGGGTCTGAGGTGGGGGAGCTGGGGTCTGAGGTGGGGGAGCTGGGGTCTGAGGTGGGGGAGCTGGGGTCTGAGGTGGCGGAGCTGGGGTCTGATGTGGGGGAGCTTGGGTCTGAGGTTGCGGAGCTGGGGTCTGAGGTGGCGGAGCTGGGGTCTGAGGTTACGGAGCTGGTGTCTGAGGTTGCGGAGCTGGGGTCTGAGGTTGGGGAGCTGGGGTCTGAGGTGGCGGAGCTGGGGTCTGAGGTGGGGGAGCTGGGGTCTGAGGTGGCGGAGCTGGGGTCTGAGGTTGCGGAGGAGCTGGGGTCTGAGGTGGTGGAGCTGGGGTCTGAGGTGGGGGAGCTGGGGTCTGAGGTGGGGGAGCTGGGGTCTGAGGTGGTGGAGCTGGGGTCTGAGGTGGGGGAGCTGGGGTCTGATGTGGGGGAGCTGGGGTCTGAGGTGGTGGAGCTGGGGTCTGATGTGGGGGAGCTGGGGTCTGATGTGGGGGAGCTGGGGTCTGAGGTGGTGGAGCTGGGGTCTGAGGTGGGGGAGCTGGGGTCTGATGTGGGGGAGCTGGGGTCTGAGGTTGGGGGAGCTGGGTGGGGAGGCTGGGGTCTGAGGTGGGGGGAACTGGGGTCTGAGGTTGCGGAGCTGGGGTCTGAGGGGAGGCTGGGGTCTGAGGTTACGGAGCTGGTGTCTGAGGTTGCGGAGCTGGGGTCTGAGGTTGGGGAGCTGGGGTCTGAGGTGGCGGAGCTGGGGTCTGAGGTGGGGGAGCTGGGGTCTGAGGTGGCGGAGCTGGGGTCTGAGGTGGGAGAGCTGGGGTCTGAGGTGGTGGAGCTGGGGTCTGAGGTGGGGGAGCTGGGGTCTGATGTGGGGGAGCTGGGGTCTGAGGTTGCGGAGCTGGGGTCTGAGGTGGCGGAGGCTGGTGTCTGAGGTGGCGGAGCTGGGGTCTGAGGTGGGGGGAGCTGGGGTCTGAGGTGGGGGAGCTGGGGTCTGATGTGGGGGGAGCTGGGGTCTGAGGTTGCGGAGCTGGGGTCTGAGGTGGGGGAGCTGGGGTCTGAGGTGGTGGAGCTGGGGTCTGAGGTTGCGGAGCTGGTGTCTGAGGTTGCGGAGCTGGGGTCTGGAGGTTGGGGGAGCGGGGGGGGAGCTGGGGTCTGAGGTGGGGGAGCTGGGGTCTGAGGTGGTGGAGCTGGGGTCTGAGGTGGGGGAGCTGGGGTCTGAGATGGTGGAGCTGGGGTCTGAGGTGGTGGAGCTGGGGTCTGAGGTGCGGAGCTGGGGTCTGAGGTGGGGGGAGCTGGGGTCTGAGGTGGGGAAGCTGGGGTCTGAGGTGGGGGAGCTGGGGGTCTTAGGTGGTGGAGCTGGGGTCTGAGGTGGGGGGAGCTGGGGGTCTTAGGTGGGGGGAGCTGGGGTCTGAGGTGGGGAGCTGGGGTCTGAGGTGGGGGAGCTGGGGTCTTAGGTAGTGGAGCTGGGGTCTGAGGTGGGGGAGCTGGGGTCTGAGGTGGTGGAGCTGGGGTCTGAGGTGGTGGAGCTGGGGTCTGAGGTGGGGGAGCTGGGGTCTGAGGTGGGGGAGCTGGGGGTCTGAGGTTGCGGAGCTGGGGTCTGAGGTGGGGGGAGCTGGGGTCTGAGGTGGGGGAGCTGGGGTCTGAGGTGGTGGAGCTGGGGTCTGAGGTGGGGGAGCTGGGGTCTGAGGTGGCGGAGCTGGGGTCTGAGGATGCGGAGCTGGGGGAGCTGGGGTCTGAGGGAGCTGGGGGAGCTGGGGTCTGAGGTGGGGGAGCTGGGGTCTGAGGGTGGGGGAGCGGGGGTCTGAGGTGGGGGAGCTGGGGTCTGAGGTGGGGGAGCTGGGGTCTGAGGTGTGGTGGAGCCGGGGTCTGAGGTGGGGGCGGGCTGGGGTCTGAGGTGGGGGAGCTGGGGTCTGAGGTGGCTGGAGCTGGGGTCTGAGGTGGGGGAGCTGGGGTCTAAGGTGGTGGAGCTGGGGTCTGAGGTGGGGGAGCTGGGGTCTGAGGTGGGGGAGCTGGGGTCTGAGGTGGTGGAGCTGGTGGTGGAGGTGGTTGGTACCTCTTT
>JALJCO010010988.1:0-80000 GCA_023101725.1 Atherinomorus stipes | reverse complement strand
TGGAACCTGCATGTGGACCCTGATCTGGTCCAGTTTAGACCTGGAACCTGCATGTGGACCTTGATCTGGTTCGGTTTAGACCTGGAACCTGCATGTGGACCCTGATCTGGTCCGGTTTAGACCTGGAACCTGCATGTGGACCCTGATCTGGTCCAGTTTAGACCTGAAACCTGCATGTGGACCCTGATCTGGTCCGGTTTAGACCTGGAACCTGCATGTGGACCCTGATCTGGTCCGGTTTAGACCTGGAACCTGCATGTGGACCCTGATCTGGTCCAGTTTAGACCTGGAACCTGCATGTGGACCCTGATCTGGTCCGGTTTAGACCTGGAACCTGCATGTGGACCCTGATCTGGTCCAGTTTAGACCTGAAACCTGCATGTGGACCCTGATCTGGTTCGGTTTAGACCTGGAACCTGCATGTGGACCCTGATCTGGTCCGGTTTAGACCTGGAACCTGCATGTGGACCCTGATCTGGTCCAGTTTAGACCTGGAACCTGCATGTGGACCCTGATCTGGTTCGGTTTAGACCTGGAACCTGCATGTGGACCCTGATCTGGTCCAGTTTAGACCTGGAACCTGCATGTGGACCCTGATCTGGTCCGGTTTAGACCTGGAACCTGCATGTGGACCCTGATCTGGTCCGGTTTAGACCTGGAACCTGCATGTGGACCTTGATCTGGTCCGGTTTAGACCTGGAACCTGCATGTGGACCCTGATCTGGTCCAGTTTAGACCTGGAACCTGCATGTGGACCCTGATCTGGTCCGGTTTAGACCTGGAACCTGCATGTGGACCCCTGATCTGGTCCGGTTAAGACCTGGAACCTGCATGTGGACCCTGATCTGGTCCGGTTTAGACCTGGAACCTGCATGTGGACCCTGATCTGGTCCAGTTTAGACCTGGAACCTGCATGTGGACCCTGATCTGGTCCGGTTTAGACCTGGAACCTGCATGTGGACCCTGATCTGGTTCGGTTTAGACCTGGAACCTGCATGTGGACCCTGATCTGGTCCGGTTTAGACCTGGAACCTGCATGTGGACCCTGATCTGGTCCGGTTTAGACCTGGAACCTGCATGTGGACCCTGATCTGGTTCGGTTTAGACCTGGAACCTGCATGTGGACCCTGATCTGGTCCAGTTAAGACCTGGAACCTGCATGTGGACCCTGATCTGGTCCGGTTTAGACCTGGAACCTGCATGTGGACCCTGATCTGGTCCGGTTTAGACCTGGAACCTGCATGTCGACCCTGATCTGGTCCAGTTTAGACCTGGAACCTGCATGTGGACCCCGATCTGGTCCAGTTAAGACCTGGAACCTGCATGTGGACCCCGATCTGGTCCAGTTTAGACCTGGAACCTGCATGTGGACCCTGATCTGGTCCGGTTTAGACCTGGAACCTGCATGTGGACCCTGATCTGGTCCGGTTTAGACCTGGAACCTGCATGTGGACCCTGATCTGGTCCAGTTTAGACCTGGAACCTGCATGTGGACCCTGATCTGGTCCAGTTTAGACCTGGAACCTGCATGTGGACCCTGATCTGGTCCAGTTTAGACCTGGAACCTGCATGTGGACCCTGATCTGGTCCGTTTAGACCTGGAACCTGCATGGGACCCCAATCTGGTCCAGTTTAGACCTGGAACCTGCATGTGGACCCTGATCTGGTCCAGTTTAGACCTGGAACCTGCATGTGGATCCCAATCTGGTCCAGTTTAGACCTGGAACCTGCATGTGGACCCTGATCTGGTCCAGTTTAGACCTGGAACCTGCATGTGGACCCTGATCTGGTCCAGTTTAGACCTGGAACCTGCATGTGGACCCTGATCTGGTCCGGTTTAGACCTGGAACCTGCATGTGGACCCTGATCTGGTCCAGTTAAGACCTGGAAACCTGCATGTGGACCCTGATCTGGTCCAGTTTAGACCTGGAACCTGCATGTGGACCCTGATCTGGTCCGGTTTAGACCTGGAACCTGCATGTGGACCCTGATCTGGTCCAGTTTAGACCTGGAACCTGCATGTGGACCCTGATCTGGTCCAGTTTAGACCTGGAACCTGCATGTGGACCCCGATCTGGTCCGGTTTAGACCTGGAACCTGCATGTGGACCCTGATCTGGTCCAGTTTAGACCTGGAACCTGCATGTGGACCCTGATCTGGTCCGGTTTAGACCTGAAACCTGCATGTGGACCCTGATCTGGTCCAGTTTAGACCTGGAACCTGCATGTGGACCCTGATCTGGTCCGGTTTAGACCTGGATCCTGCATGTGGACCCTGATCTGGTCCAGTTCAGACCTGGAACCTGCATGTGGACCCTGATCTGGTCCAGTTAAGACCTGGAACCTGCATGTGGACCCTGATCAGGTCCGGTTTAGACCTGGAACCTGCATGTGGACCCCGATCTGGTCCAGTTAAGACCTGGAACCTGCATGTGGACCCTGATCTGGTCCAGTTAAGACCTGGAACCTGCATGTGGACCCTGATTTGGTCCGGTTTAGACCTGGAACCTGCATGTGGACCCTGATCTGGTCCAGTTTAGACCTGGAACCTGCATGTGGACCCTGATCTGGTCCGGTTTAGACCTGGAACCTGCATGTGGACCCTGATCTGGTCCGGTTTAGACCTGGAACCTGCATGTGGACCCTGATCTGGTCCGGTTTAGACCTGGAACCTGCATGTGGACCCTGATCTGGTCCGGTTTAGACCTGGAACCTGCATGTGGACCCTGATCTGGTCCGGTTTAGACCTGGAACCTGCATGTGGACCCTGATCTGGTCCAGTTTAGACCTGGAACCTGCATGTGGACCCTGATCTGGTCCGGTTTAGACCTGGAACCTGCATGTGGACCCTGATCTGGTCCGGTTTAGACCTGAAACCTGCATGTCGACCCTGATCTGGTCCAGTTAAGACCTGGAACCTGCATGTGGACCCCGATCTGGTCCAGTTTAGACCTGGAACCTGCATGTGGACCCTGATCTGGTCCGGTTTAGACCTGGAACCTGCATGTGGACCCTGATCTGGTCCGGTTTAGACCTGGAACCTGCATGTGGACCCTGATGTGGTCCAGTTTAGACCTGGAACCTGCATGTGGACCCTGATGTGGTCCAGTTTAGACCTGGAACCTGCATGTGGATCCCAATCTGGTCCAGTTTAGACCTGGAACCTGCATGTGGATCCTGATCCTGTTTAGACCTGGAACCTGCATGTGGATCCCAATCTGGTCCAGTTTAGACCTGGAACCTGCATGTGGACCCTGATCTGGTCCAGTTTAGACCTGGAACCTGCATGTGGATCCCAATCTGGTCCAGTTTAGACCTGGAACCTGCATGTGGACCCTGATCTGGTCCAGTTTAGACGTGGAACCTGCATGTGGACCCTGATCTGGTCCAGTTTAGACCTGGAACCTGCATGTGGATCCCAATCTGGTCCAGTTTAGACCTGGAACCTGCATGTGGATCCTGATCCTGTTTAGACCTGGAACCTGCATGTGGATCCTGATCCTGTTTAGACCTGTTCTGATTAGACCAGGTCCGGGTAGACCGGTTCTGGTTAGACCAGTTCTGGTTAGACCGGTTCTGGTTAGACCACTTCTGGTTGACCGGTTCTTGTTAGACCGGTTCTTGTTAGACCGGTTCTGGTTAGACCAGTTCTGGTTAGACCAGTTCTACCTGACAAGTGCGTGCTGCGTTCAGGGGAATCAGGTTTATGTAAGAACTCTTCCTGGATCAGATTAACACGGATTAAGTGGTTTCTAAGAACCACTTTCACAGAAACCTGAGTGAGGACCTGCAGTCAGAACCTGAACCTGGTCTGGTCTCTGAATCTGGTCTGGTCCAGAACCTGAACCTGGTCTGGTCTCTGAATCTGGTCTGGTCTCTGAACCTAGTCTGGTCCATTCCAGAACCTGAATCGGAGCCTGGTCTGGTCTCTGAATCTGGTCTGGTCCAGAACCTGAACCTGGTCTGGTCTCTGAATCTGGTCTGGTCTCAGAACCTCAACCTGGTCTGGTCTCTGAACCTAGTCTGGTCCAGAACCTGAATCTGAGCCTGGTCTGGTCTCAGAACCTGAATCTGAGTCTGGTCTCAGAACCTGAATCTGAATCTGGTCTGGTCTCTGAATCTGAACCTGGTCTGGTCCAGAATCTGAATCTGAACCTGGTCTGGTCTCTGAATCTGGTCTGGTCTCAGAATCTGAACCTGAACCTGGTCTGGTCTCTGAATCTGGTCTGGTCTCAGAAACTGAACCTGGTCTGGTCTCTGAATCTGGTCTGGTCTCAGAATCTGAACCTGGTCTGGTCTCAGAACCTGAACCTGGTCTGGTCTCTGAATCTGGTCTGGTCTCAGAACCTGAACCTGGTCTGGTCTCTGAATCTGGTCTGGTCTCAGAACCTGAACCTGGTCTGGTCTCTGAATCTGGTCTGGTCTCAGAATCTGAACCTGGTCTGGTCTCAGAACCTGAACCTGGTCTGGTCTCTGAATCTGGTCTGGTCTCAGAACCTGAACCTGGTCTGGTCTCTGAATCTGGTCTGGTCTCTGAACCTGAACCTGGTCTGGTCTCTGAATCTGGTCTGGTCTCTGAACCTGAATCTGAATCTGGTCTGGTCTCTGAATCTGAACCTGGTCTGGTCCAGAACCTGAATCTGAACCTGGTCTGGTCCAGAACCTGAATCTGAACCTGGTCTGGTCTCAGAACCTGAATCTGGTCTGGTCTCAGAACCTGAATCTGAATCTGGTCTGGTCTCTGAATCTGAACCTGGTCTGGTCCAGAATCTGAATCTGAACCTGGTCTGGTCTCTGAATCTGGTCTGGTCTCAGAACCTGAACCTGGTCTGGTCTCTGAATCTGGTCTGGTCTCAGAACCTGAACCTGGTCTGGTCTCAGAACCTGAATCTGAACCTGGTCTGGTCTCAACTGGTCCAGAACCTGAATCTGAGTCTGGTCTCAGAACCTGAACCTGGTCTGGTCTCTGAACCTGGTCTGGTCTCAGAACCTGAACCTGGTCTGGTCTCTGAATCTGAGTCTGGTCCCAGAATCTGAACCTGGTCTGGTCTCAGAACCTGAACCTGGTCTGGTCTCTGAATCTGGTCTGGTCTCAGAACCTGAACCTGGTCTGGTCTCTGAATCCAGACCCTCTTAGGTGGTTCCTAAAATCCGGTCCAGGAGAAGCTGCAGGTCCCAGCTGGTCTGCCAGACTTTGGAAACCAGAACCCATCCAGAACCGGCTGCTGAATTCTGATGTTTCCTCACAGCTCTCATCCACCTGTCTGACTGCACTTGAACACATCACAGGTCTCAGAACCAACCAGAACCACAAGAACCGACCGGGTTCTGGAACGGACCTGGAGGCAGCAGGTGGACTGCAGGAGTAGAACCAGCAACCGTCCAGCTGGAGGAAGACCTGAACTGTGGTCGGGTCTACAGGGTCTCCTACAAACTAACCAAGGATAATTCTGTGTTCATAAGGCGTTAGTAACATGGTAATAACACGTTAATAATGTAATTAATGTAATATTAAAATGTTAACATAACATATAAACATGTAAACATAATATATTATTGACATGTTACATGCCAATATATGTTACTAACATGTTAACATGTTAATAACGTTACATGTTAACTTATTAATATTCATAAGTTAACATGTTAATAACGTTACATGTTAACTTATGAATATTCATAAGTTGACATGTTAATAACATTACATGTTAACTTATGAATATTCATAAGTTAACATGTTAACATATTAACAGGTTCATATAATACTGACATGTTACATGCCAATATATGTTATTAACATGTAAACATGTTAATAATGTAATTAATGTAATATTAAAATGTTAACATAATATATAAACATGTAAACATATATATATTATTGACATGTTACATGCCAATATATGTTACTAACATGTTAACATATTTAAAACATTACATGTTAACTTATGAATATTCATATGTTAGCATGTTAATAATGTTACATGTTAACTTATTAATATTCATAAGTTAACATGTTAATAACGTTACATGTTAACTTATGAATATTCATAAGTTAAAAAAAAAAAATTCTGGAATGCGCTGCTAGGTAGCTGCAATTTGTGAAAGCTCTCCCTTAACTTTTGTGTTTTTTTCAAATATAGTTGTCTTTTTTATCGACATTATTCGTCAGATTAGGTTTTTCTTGGAGGATTTTTTATGCTGGTTTCAACGGTGTGCAATTCGGGAGATTTTTCCTCGTATATTGGCTTTTTTCACTGCTTGTTATGATGTGTATCCATAGCAACGGAAAAATTGTTTACCACCGTGATCAACTGTTAAAACTCTCCCAAATCAAGATTTTCAGCTAAATAACACGTCAAATCCCAGTGGAGTTAAGGAGAAAGACAAGAGGATGCAGGGCAGGGGTAAGGCAGAGAGAAAAACGGTGGAGATTTAAACCGTTTCTTCCAACTGTTGTGATGGGTAACGTGAGATCGCTAGCTAACAAGATGGAGGAGCTCGAAGTGCTAACAAGGTCTCAGAAAGAGTACAGAGAATGCAGTATCATGTGTTTCACCGAGACATGGCTGCATGAACACATCCCGGACTGTAATGCGTCTGTACACGGCTTCAAGACGGTCCGTGCAGACCGAAATAAACAGCTCAGCGGGAAGCGGAAGGGAGGCGGAATTGCAGTGCTGGTCAATCAGCGTTGGTGCCATCCAGGACACGTCACTGTCAAGGAGAAGATCTGCACAAGAGACATTGAACTGTTAGCTGTGAGTTTCCGTCCATATTATTTACCCAGAGAGTTTGCCTGTGTTATTCTGGTAGCGGTTTATATAATACCAGGTACCGCACCAGAGACAGCCTGTGATGTCATCAGCTCCGTCGTGGCTAAACTACAAACACAGCATCCAAACTCATTCATGGCGATCTCTGGAGACTTCAACAACGTCTCCCTCTCTGCTACGTTACCAACTTTCCAGCAGTTTGTCAGCTGCTCCACCAGAGAAAATAAGATGTTGGACTTATTTTATGCAAATACAAAGAATGCATACAGCTCCTCTGCCCTGCCTCCTTTAGGAAGATCAGATCATAATCTGGTTCTTCTCACCTCCACCTACAAGCCCATCGTTCAGCAGCAGCCAGCATTAGGAGGACGATTAAAACCTGGTCTACTGAGGCTGAAGATGCTCTGAGAGGGTGCTTTGAGGCCACAGACTGGAATGTCCTCTGTGAACCTCATGGAGATGACATCAACACCATGACTGAGTGTGTGACAGATTACATAAACTTCTGTGTGGACAACATCGTTCCAACAAGAACAGTGAGGTGCTTCCCCAATAACAAACCCTGGATCACCAGAGACCTGAAAAAGCTGCTGAACATCAAAAAGAAAGCTTTCAGGGATGGAGACAGGGAGTTACTGAAGACCACACAAAAACAACTGAAAACACAGACAAGAAGTGAAGGAGACGACAGGAAGAAGTGGAGAGCCAGCCCAGCAGAACAACGTGAGGGATGTGGGTCGGGAATGAAGAAGATCACTGGCTTCAAGTTAAAGGGGGACCAGACTGACGGAGGTCTGGACAGAGCTAACGAACTGAACATGTTCTTCAATAGGTTCAGTTCCCCCTGCCGACAACCCAACATTCCACACACCCTCCATAGCCCACAGCTTTCCTGTCCCACCTCCACTCTGTCACCCTGCACCTCAGTCATGACCTGAACACAGCCTCCTCTCCCTCCACATCAGGACATCCTACACCTCCTCTCCCCCACATCAGGACATCCTGAGACCTCCCTCTGTGTCCACATCAGGACATCCTGAGACCTCCTCTCCCCCACATCAGGACATCCTGAGACCTCCTCTGTCTCCACATCAGGACATCCTGAGACCTCCTCTGTCTCCACATCAGGACATCCTAGACCTCTTTTGCCCTCCACCTCCAGCCTACTTCTCCTTGACCAGGTCAAGAAACAACTAGGAAAACTGAACCGGAACAAGGCTGCAGGTCCAGATGGTGTCAGTCCCAGAGTTCTCCAGACCTCTCAGAACAACTATGTCCGGTTCTCCAGCACCTTTTAACACCAGCCTAGACAGAACAGAGTTCCTGTGCTGTGGAAAACATCCTGTCTTGTTCCAGTCCCTAAAAACCACAACCACTAACCAAATACTACAACCAAACCAGAACCAGACCAAACCAAACTACAGACCAAACCAAACCAGACCAAACCAAGACTACCAGACCACTTTGACATCTCACACATGAAAGTCCTAAACTCTTACTGGCTCACCTAAACAAGTAAGTCAACACCTTTCAGGACCCATTACAGTTCGCATATCGTAATGGGCTTGGGGTTGAAGACGCCATCATCTTCCTGCTTCAGAGAGCCCACTCTCATCTGGACCAGTCAGGCAGCACTTTGAGGGTCATGTTCTTTGATTTTCAAGTGCCTTTAATACTATTCAGCCTGCTTTGCTATGTGAGAAGCTCCATAACTTCCAGGTGGATCCTCCACAACCACCTGGTTTTACGACTACCTCACAAACAGACCACAGTTTTGAGACTGAAAGGTGTGTCTGAGATGGTGGTCAGCAGCACTGGAGCACCACAAGGAACTGTACTCTCACCATTCCTCTTCACACTTACACCTCAGACTTCCAGTACAACCTTATCCTTCATCTGCAGAAATACTCTATGACTCTCTTTGTGGGGTGTATCAGGATACAAGAGCCAGTACAGGGAACTTTTCAATCAGTTTGTGAAATGGTAACAATCAGCTCATCTTAGATACCAGCAAGACTAAAAGATGATTGTTGACTTCAGGAGGAGCAAGAATAAGCAGCATAGTCCTGTCCACATCCTAAGAGGAGGGGAGGTGGTGGAGAACTACAAATACCTGGAGCAGCTACAACAGACCATTGGAAATGCAACTTGACTACATCTACAAGAAAGGTCTGAGCAGACTCTTCTTCTTAAAGGTTGAATATGGAACATTTTTATTAAAAGCTATATTTTAACAAAATAATACCTCCACAAGTCGTTTGGGGGTGTAACAGATTGAAAGTACAACATTTCCCAGAAAAATTATATGTACCTAAAAATAATTATAAAACTAAATTTTAACGGGTCGATAATGGCATTTTATTTACGTCTATAAGCCATCCACGCTCCATTCAGGTTCCAAATGCGATCTCTGTGTGGACACAATGTTTCGGTCATAGTCAGGCCTGTGCAGGGGAAAACCGTGGAGACAACGAGTGAAGCAGCTCTTCAGAGCCCTGAGTATTGTTATCTGTTTCTGAGGAGGAGTGACCTGAGAAGAGCAAAACTTGGAGTAAATTTAGGTGAAGACTTCACTAAATGGACCCACATAAACATTTTCCACGGAGTAAAACACAGAAATGGCGACTTTCCTCCTGGATCGGTAAGCTAGCTTGTTTGCTAACATGGCTAACGTTAGCTGTCGGTTATAAACTCCTCTGTGTTACTTGTTAAACATGCTGCAGACTGTTGGTCACTTGTGTATCGGCAGTGAGCCTGGCATCCCAGCGGCTGGAGTTGTTTTTCTGCCGTTGCAACTACAACCTAGACACACGTGATGTCGTTGTTCTGTCCGTATTCCATATTCAACCTTTAAGGAAGCTAAAATCATTTAATGTCTGCAAAAAGATGTTGCAGATCTTCTATAAGTCTGTGGTAGAAAGTGCAATTAGCTTTGCAGCATCTGCTGGGGCAGCAGCATCAGAACCAGAGACTTGAAGAAACTAAACAAGCTGATCAAGAAAGCTGGTTCTGTGCTGGGGAGAACTCTGGAGCCGCTGGAGCTGATCGTTCAAAAGAATGCTGCACAAGCTGATGAAGATGATGGAGGATTCTTCCTCCTCTCCACAACACGGTGAAGAATCAACAGAGTGTGTTCAGTGGGAGGCTGCGTCAAGTTCGCTGTAGGACGGAGAGAACAGGAATTCATTCCTGCAGCAGCATCACCCTAAAGAACAAGACTGACTGACTTTTTGTTTATTTATAAAAAAAAAAAAAAAAAAGTGAGCTTTTACAATACTGAATTTCCCTTCGGGATGAATAAAGTATTTTTCATTTTCATTTCATTTTAACATGTTAACATGTTAATAATGTTACATGTTAACTTATTAATATTCATAAGTTAACATATTAACAGGTTCATTAATACTGACATGTAAGATGTTAATAATATATGTTACTAACATGTAAACATGTCATTAATGTGATATTTGTGTGTGAACATGATATTGACATGTTAATAGCGTGAACATGTCAATGTATAAAACATCACATTTAATGTTCCAAGTTTAATTTTTCTTTCATAAACAGACGAAACATTGAAGCAGAAAAATCAGTTTATTTTTAATCACCGATAAAAGATTAAAACTGTTCTGATTGATTATTGATCGGCTAATAGATCAGCAGCTGATGATTTCCTGATGGTCTGTCTGATCAGCGACTGACGGGATCAGGTGTGGTCTCCGTGGCGACGGCTCCCTCTGGTGGCGGCGGTCGTCAGTACAGCTTCATGGAGGCCTGGAACAGCCGGCTCAGGTCCTCCTCCGTGTGCTCTCGCGGGGACAGCTTGGTCACGCGCTCCTGCAGACAGCAGAAGAAGAACCGGCTCAGACCTCGCCCGGCAACAGCTGACCGCGCGTCACATGACTCACCTGAGGGAGGGTCCCCTTCACCAGCGCCGGCACGTCCTCCATGCTGTAACCCACGGCAACAAGCCCGTCCTCCACCTCCAGGTCGAAGAGGAACTGACGCAGCGCGTCGGCCAGGACGGCGCCGGCGTCCTGCTTCTTCACCTGACGCACATCTGCCCCTGAACGCACCACAGAGACACGGTAAAACTACATCTGCCCCTGAACGCACCACAGAGACACGGTAAAACTACATCTGCCCCTGAAAGCACCACAGAGACACGATTATAACTACATCTGCCCCTGAACGCACCACAGAGACACCATAATAACTACATCTGCCCCTGAATGCACCACAGAGACACGATAATGACTACATCTGCCCCTGAACGCACCACAGAGACACGGTAATAACTACATCTGCCCCTGAACGCACCACAGAGACACCATAATAACTACATCTGCCCCTGAACGCACCACAGAGACACCATAATGACTACATCTGCCCCTGAACGCACCACAGAGACACGGTAATAACTACATCTGCCCCTGAACGCACCACAGAGACACGGTTATAACTACATCTGCCCCTGAACGCATCACAGAGACACGGTTATAACTACATCTGCCCCTGAACGCACCACAGAGACACGGTAAAACTACATCTGCCCCTGAACGCACCACAGAGACACGGTAAAAATACATCTGCCCCTGAACGCACCACAGAGACACGGTTCTAACTACATCTGCCCCTGAACGCACCACAGAGACACGGTTATAACTACATCTGCCCCTGAACGCACCACAGAGACACGGTAAAACTACATCTGCCCCTGAACGCACCACAGAGACACGGTAAAAATACATCTGCCCCTGAACGCACCACAGAGACACGGTTCTAACTACATCTGCCCCTGAACGCACCACAGAGACACGGTTATAACTACATCTGCCCCTGAACGCACCGCAGAGACACGGTTATAACACATCTGCCCTGAACGCACCACAGAGACACGGTTATAACTACATCTGCCCCTGAACGCATCACAGAGACACGGAAAACTACATCTGCCCCTGAACGCACCACAGAGACACGGAAAAATACATCTGCCCCTGAACGCACCACAGGGACACGGTTATAACTACATCTGCCCCTGAACGCACCACAGGGCACGGTAAAACTACATCTGCCCCTGAACGCACCACAGAGACACGGTAAAAACACATCTGCCCCCTGAACGCACCACAGAGACACGGTTCTAACTACATCTGCCCCTGAACGCACCACAGAGACACGGTTATAACTACATCTGCCCCTAACGCACCACAGAACACGGTTATAACTACATCTGCCCCTACGCATCACAGAGACACAGTAAAACTACATCTGCCCCTAACCACCACAGAGACACGGTTATAACTACATCTGCCCCTGAACGCACCACAGAGACACCATAAAACACATCTCCCTCACCACAGAGACACGTTATAACTACATCTGCCCCTGAACGCACCACAGAGACACCATAATAACTACATCTGCCCCTGAACGCACCACAGAGACACGGTAATAACTACATCTGCCCCTGAACGCACCACAGAGACACGATAACGACTACATCTGCCCCTGAACGCACCACAGAGACACCATAATAACTACATCTGCCCCTGAACGCACCACAGAGACACCATAATAACTACATCTGCCCCAGAACGCACCACAGAGACACGGTAATAACTACATCAGCCCCTGAACGCACCACAGAGACACGGTAAAACTTCATCTGCCCCTGAACGCACCACAGAACACGGTAATAACTACATCTGCCCCTGAACGCACCACAGAGACACAATAATAACTACATCTGCCCCTGAACGCACCACAGAGACACGGTAATAACTACATCTGCCCCTGAACGCACCACAGAGACACCGTAATAACTACATCTGCCCCTGAACGCACCACAGAGACACCATAATAACTACATCTGCCCCTGAACGCACCACAGAGACACAATAATAACTACATCTGCCCCTGAACGCACCACAGAGACACCATAATAACTACATCTGCCCCTGAACGCACCACAGAGACACCATAATAACTACATCTGCCCCTGAACGCACCACAGAGACACGGTAATAACTACATCTGCCCCTGAACGCACCACAGAGACACGGTAATAACTACATCTGCCCCTGAACGCACCACAGAGACACGGTAATAACTACATCTGCCCCTGAACGCACCACAGAGACACAATAATAACTACATCTGCCCCTGAACGCACCACAGAGACACCATAATAACTACATCTGCCCCTGAACGCACCACAGAGACACGGTAACTACATCTGCCCCTGAACGCACCACAGAGACACCATAATAACTACATCTGCCCCTGAACGCACCACAGAGACACGATAATAACTACATCTGCCCCTGAACGCACCACAGAGACACGGTAATAACTACATCTGCCCCTGAACGCACCACAGACACACCATAATAACTACATCTGCCCCTGAACGCACCACAGAGACACCGTAATAACTACATCTGCCCCTGAACGCACCACAGAGACACCGTAATAACTACATCTGCCCCTGAACGCACCACAGACACACCATAATAACTACATCTGCCCCTGAACGCACCACAGAGACACCATAATAACTACATCTGCCCCTGAATGCACCACAGAGACACCATAATAACTACATCTGCCCCTGAACGCACCACAGAGACACCATAACTACATCTGCCCCTGAACGCACCACAGAGACACCATAATAACTACATCTGCCCCTGAACGCACCACAGAGACACAATAATAACTACATCTGCCCCTGAACGCACCACAGAGACACCATAATAACTACATCTGCCCCTGAACGCACCACAGAGACACCATAATAACTACATCTGCCCCTGAACGCACCACAGAGACACCATAATAACTACATCTGCCCCTGAACGCACCACAGAGACACCGTAATAACTACATCTGCCCCTGAACGCACCACAGAGACACCATAATAACTACATCTGCCCCTGAACGCACCACAGAGACACACATAATAACTACATCTGCCCCTGAACGCACCACAGAGACACGATAATAACTACATCTGCCCCTGAACGCACCACAGAGACACGATTATAACTACATCTGCCCCTGAACGCACCACAGAGACACCATAATAACTACATCTGCCCCTGAACGCACCACAGAGACACAATAATAACTACATCTGCCCCTGAACGCACCACAGAGACACCATAATAACTACATCTGCCCCTGAACGCACCACAGAGACACCATAATAACTACATCTGCCCCTGAAAGCACCACAGAGACACCATAATAACTACATCTGCCCCTGAACGCACCACAGAGACACCATAATAACTACATCTGCCCCTGAACGCACCACAGAGACACGGTAATAACTACATCTGCCCCTGAACGCACCACAGAGACACGGTAATAACTACATCTGCCCCTGAACGCACCACAGAGACACGGTAATAACTACATCTGCCCCTGAACGCACCACAGAGACACGGTAATAACTACATCTGCCCCTGAACGCACCACAGAGACACGGTAATAACTACATCTGCCCCTGAACGCACCACAGAGACACCATAATAACTACATCTGCCCCTGAACGCACCACAGAGACACGATAATAACTACATCTGCCCCTGAACGCACCACAGAGACACCATAATGACTACATCTGCCCCTGAACGCACCACAGAGACACCATAATTACTACATCTGCCCCTGAACGCACCACAGAGACACCATAATAACTACATCTGCCCCAGAACGCACCACAGAGACACGGTAATAACTACATCATTCCCTAACGCACCACAGAACACGGTAAAACCACATCTGCCCCTAACGCACCACAGAGACACGGTAATAACTACATCTGCACCTGAACGCACCACAGAGACACAATAATAACTACATCTGCCCCTGAACGCACCACAGAGACACGGTAATAACTACATCTGCCCCTGAACGCACCACAGAGACACCATAATAACTACATCTGCCCCTGAACGCACCACAGAGACACAATAATAACTACATCTGCCCCTGAACGCACCACAGAGACACCATAATAACTACATCTGCCCCTGAACGCACCACAGAGACACCATAATAACTACATCTGCCCCTGAACGCACCACAGAGACATGGTAATAACTACATCTGCCCCTGAACGCACCACAGAGACACGATAATAACTACATCTGCCCCTGAACGCACCACAGAGACACGGTAATAACTACATCTGCCCCTGAACGCACCACAGAGACACCATAATAACTACATCTGCCCCTGAACGCACCACAGAGACACGGTAATAACTACATCTGCCCCTGAACGCACCACAGAGACACGGTAATAACTACATCTGCCCCTGAACGCACCACAGAGACACGGTAATAACTACATCTGCCCCTGAACGCACCACAGAGACACGGTAATAACTACATCTGCCCCTGAACGCACCACAGAGACACGGTAACTACATCTGCCCCTGAACGCACCACAGAGACACGGTAATAACTACATCTGCCCCTGAACGCACCACAGAGACACGGTAATAACTACATCTGCCCCTGAACGCACCACAGAGACACCATAATAACTACATCTGCCCCTGAACGCACCACAGAGACACCGTAATAACTACATCTGCCCCTGAACGCACCACAGAGACACCGTAATAACTACATCTGCCCCTGAACGCACCACAGAGACACGGTAATAACCACATCTGCCCCTGAACGCACCACAGAGACACGATTATAACTACATCTGCCCCTGAAAGCACCACAGAGACACGATAATAACTACATCTGCCCCTGAACGCACCACAGAGACACCGTAATAACTACATCTGCCCCTGAACGCACCACAGAGACACCGTAATAACTACATCTGCCCCTGAACGCACCACAGAGACACCATAATAACTACATCTGCCCCTGAAAGCACCACAGAGACACGATAATAACTACATCTGCCCCTGAACGCACCACAGAGACACGATTATAACTACATCTGCCCCTGAACGCACCACAGAGACACCATAATAACTACATCTGCCCCTGAACGCACCACAGAGACACAATAATAACTACATCTGCCCCTGAACGCACCACAGAGACACCATAATAACTACATCTGCCCCTGAACGCACCACAGAGACACCATAATAACTACATCTGCCCCTGAAAGCACCACAGAGACACGATAATAACTACATCTGCCCCTGAACGCACCACAGAGACACGATAATAACTACATCTGCCCCTGAACGCACCACAGAGACACCGTAATAACTACATCTGCCCCTGAACGCACCACAGAGACACGGTAATAACTGCATCTGCCCCTGAACGCACCACAGAGACACGGTAATAACTACATCTGCCCCTGAACGCACCACAGAGACACGGTAATAACTGCATCTGCCCCTGAACGCACCACAGAGACACGGTAATAACTACATCTGCCCCTGAACGCACCACAGAGACACGGTAATAACTACATCTGCCCCTGAACGCACCACAGAGACACCATAATAACTACATCTGCCCCTGAACGCACCACAAAGACACCATAATAACTACATCTGCCCCTGAACGCATCACAGAGACACGGTAATAACTACATCTGCCCCTGAACGCACCACAGAGACACGATAATAACTACATCTGCCCCTGAAAGCACCACAGAGACACGATAATAACTACATCTGCCCCTGAACGCACCACAGAGACACCATAATAACTACATCTGCCCCTGAACACACCACAGAGACACGGTAATAACTGCATCTGCCCCTGAACGCACCACAGAGACACGGTAATAACTACATCTGCCCCTGAACGCACCACAGAGATGCGGTAATAACTACATCTGCCCCTGAACGCACCACAGAGACACCATAATAACTACATCTGCCCCTGAACGCACCACAGAGACACGATAACTACATCTGCCCCTGAACGCACCACAGAGACACCAAATAACTACATCTGCCCCTGAACGCACCACAGAGACACGATTATAACTACATCTGCCCCTGAACGCACCACAGAGACACGGTAATAACTACATCTGCCCCTGAACGCACCACAGAGACATGGTAATAACTACATCTGCCCCTGAACGCACCACAGAGACACCATAATAACTACATCTGCCCCTGAACGCACCACAGAGACACCGTAATAACTACATCTGCCCCTGAACGCACCACAGAGACACGGTAATAACTACATCTGCCCCTGAACGCACCACAGAGACACGGTAATAACTACATCTGCCCCTGAACGCACCACAGAGACACGGTAATAACTACATCTGCCCCTGAACGCACCACAGAGACACGGTAATAACTGCATCTGCCCCTGAACGCACCACAGAGACATGGTAATAACTACATCTGCCCCTGAACGCACCACAGAGACACGGTAATAACTACATCTGCCCCTGAACGCACCACAGAGACACGGTAATAACTGCATCTGCCCCTGAACGCACCACAGAGACATGGTAATAACTACATCTGCCCCTGAACGCACCACAGAGACACCATAATAACTACATCTGCCCCTGAACGCACCACAGAGACACCATAATAACTACATCTGCCCCTGAACGCACCACAGAGACACAATAATGACTACATCTGCCCCTGAACGCACCACAGAGACACGGTAATAACTACATCTGCCCCTGAACGCATCACAGAGACACGGCAATAACTACATCTGCCCCTGAACGCACCACAGAGACACGATAATAACTACATCTGCCCCTGAACGCATCACAGAGACACGGTAATAACGACATCTGCCCCTGAACGCACCACAGAGACACCATAATAACTACATCTGCCCCTGAACGCACCACAGAGACACAATTATAACTACATCTGCCCCTGAACGCACCACAGAGACACCATCATAACTACATCTGCCCCTGAACGCACCACAGAGACACGATTATAACTACATCTGCCCCTGAACGCACCACAGAGACACGATAACTACATCTGCCCCTGAACGCACCACAGAGACACGATAACTACATCTGCCCCTGAATGCACCACAGAGACACGATAACTACATCTGCCCCTGAATGCACCACAGAGACACGGTAATAACTACATCTGCCCCTGAACGCACCACAGAGACACGATAATAACTACATCTGCCCCTGAACGCACCACAGAGACACGATAACTACATCTGCCCCTGAACGCACCACAGAGACACGGTAATAACTACATCTGCCCCTGAATGCACCACAGAGACACGATAATAACTACATCTGCCCCTGAACGCACCACAGAGACATGATAACTACATCTGCCCCTGAACGCACCACAGAGACACCATAATAACTACATCTGCCCCTGAACGCACCACAGAGACATGATAACTACATCTGCCCCTGAACGCACCACAGAGACACCATAATAACTACATCTGCCCCTGAACGCACCACAGAGACACGATAATAACTACATCTGCCCCTGAATGCACCACAGAGACACGATAATAACTACATCTGCCCCTGAACGCACCACAGACATGAAAATAACTACATCTGTACCTGAACGCACCACAGAGACACAATTATAACTACATCTGTACCTGAACGCACCACAGAGATGGTTACATATGTTCATAGCTACATCTGCGCCATGTGGGTCAGTTTGGGACCAGATCAGAATCTGTTTGAAAAGTTTCAGTCTGGTTTTAGAGCTCATCATAGCACAGAGACGGCACTGGTGAAGGTTACTAATGATCTTCTCATGGCTTCAGATAAAGGACTCCTGTCCATACTTGTCCTGTTAGATCTCAGTGCTGCATTCGACACCATCGATCACAACATTCTGCTACAGAGACTTGAACATGTTATTGGAATTAGAGGAACGCATTAGATTGGTTCAAGTCATATTTATCTGATAGATTTCAGTTTGTTAATGTCAACAACGAGTCTTCATCACACACCAGAGTAACTCATGGAGTTCCCCAGGGTTCTGTGCTCGGACCAATTCTCTTCACATTATATATGCTTCCTTTGGGTAATATCATCAGACAACATGGCATAAATGTTCATTGTTATGCAGACGACACTCAGATATACTTATCTATGAAGCCTGATGAAACCAATCAGTTTGTTAGATTACAAAGATGTCTTAGTGACATTAAGACCTGGATTACCCTGAACTTTCTGCTTCTAAATTCAGACAAGACCGAGGTTATAGTCTTTGGACCCGAAAAACTCAGGACTAAATTATCTAGCTTTATAGTTGATCTGGATGCATTAATTTGGCTTCCAGCACCACAGTGAAGAATCTTGGAGTCATTTTTGACCAGGATTTGTCTTTCAACTCCCATATAAAACAGGTTTCTAGAACCGCCTTCTTTCACCTACGTAATATTGCTAAAATTAGGAACATCCTCTCTCAGGACGATGCAGAAAAACTAGTCCATGCTTTTGTTACTTCCAGATTGGATTATTGTAATTCCTTATTATTGGGCTGCCCCAAATATGCCCTGAAAAGTCTCCAGCTGATCCAGAATGCTGCAGCCAGGGTTCTGACTAGAACCAGCAGGAGAGATCATATTTCTCCAGTTCTAGCTTCTCTTCATTGGCTCCCTGTTAAATCCAGGATAGAATTTAAAATTCTTCTTCTCACATATAAAGCTCTCCATGACCAAGCTCCATTTTATATTAGAGATCTCATAGTTCCAGATATTCCAAGCAGAGCACTTCGCTCTCAGACTGCAGGTCTGCTGGTGGTTCCAAGGGTCTCTAAGAGTAGAATGGGAGGCAGAGCGTTTGGCTATCAAGCCCCCCTATTATGGAATCAGTTACCAGTTCAGGTTCGGGAGGCAGACACCCTCTCTACCTTTAAGATCAGGCTTAAAACCTTCCTTTTTGATAAGTCTTATAGTTAGGGATGGCTAGCCTTCCCTTAGTTAAGCTGCTATAGGTTTAGACTGCTGCGGGACATCCATGATGCACTGGGCTCTTCCTTTCCCATGATGCACTGGGCTCTTCCTCTCCCATGATGCACTGGGCTCTTCCTCTCCCACCATCTCTGTCTCTCCATGGAGAAACCTGTGACAGTATTGCATCATTAACTGTCTTCTCCTCTCTCAGCAGATCTGGCTGGATAACGTTGCAGTGTTTGTTGGTCTCCCTTTCTGTCTTCTCCCCCCCCCAGCCGGTCGAGGGCAGATGGCCGCCCTACCTGAGCCGGGTTCTGCCGGAGGTTTTCCTCCCCTGTTAAAAGGGTGTTTTCCTTCCCACTGTCGCCACCCCTCCGTGCTTGCTCAGGATGGGGGATTGGACCGGGTCAAGTCAAGATTCGATCCAATCTGTTGGTTTCCTTAACTAGGCTGTTATCAATCTGACCTGAATTTTTCTGTCTGTTTAAGCGCCCTGAGGTGACATTGTCATGAATGGACGTTATACAAATAAAGTTGAATTGAATTGAAGTTGAATCCAGGACTATGTGGGTCAGTCTGGGACCAGAACCAGGACCATTTGGGTCAGTCTGGATTTTGAACCAGGACCATGTGGGTTGGTCTGGTTCTAGAACCAGGACCATGTGGGTCAGTTTGGGATCATAACCAGGACTATGTGAGTGAGTCTGGGACCAGTACCAGGAGCATGTGGTTCAGTCTGGGTCTAGAACCAGGACCATGTGGGTCACTCTGTATCTAGAACCAAGACCATGTGGGCCAGTCTGGGTCTAGAACCAGGACCATGTGGGTCACTCTGTATCTAGAACCAAGACCATGTGGGCCAGTATGGGTCTAGAACCAAGACCATGTGGGCCAGTCTGGGTCTAGAACCAGGACCATGTGGGTCACTCTGTATCTAGAACCAAGACCATGTGGGTCACTCTGTATCTAGAACCAAGACCATGTGGGCCAGTCTGGGTCTAGAACCAGGACCATGTGGGTCACTCTGTATCTAGAACCAAGACCATGTGGGTCACTCTGTATCTAGAACCAAGACCATGTGGGTCAGTCTGGGTCTAGAACCAGGACCATGTGGGCCAGTATGGGTCTAGAACCAGGACTATGTGGGTCAGTCTGGGTCTAGAACCAGGACCATGTGGGCCAGTCTGGGTCTAGAACCAGGACCACGTGGGTCAGTTTGAGACCAGAACCAGGACTATGTGGGCCAGTCTGGATAGAACCAGGACCATGTGGGTCAGTCTGGGTCTAGAACCAAGACCATGTGGGTCAGTCTGGGTCTAGTACCAAGACCATGTGGGTCAGTCGTGGACCAGAACCAGGACTATGTGGGCCAGTCTGGATAGAACCAGGACCACGAGGGTCAGTCTGGGTCTAGAACCAAGACCATGTGGGTCAGTCGTGGACCAGAACCAGGACTATGTGGGTCAGTCTGGGTCTAGAACCAGGACCATGTGGGACAGTCTGGGTCTAGAACCAAGACCATGTGGGTCAGTCGTGGACCAGAACCAGGACTATGTGGGTCAGTCTGGGTCTAGAACCAGGACCATGTGGGACAGTCTGGGTCTAGAACCAGGACCATGTGTGTCAGGAAAACTCACCAGGCTGAATTTAACTGCTGGAGATAAGTTGTGTTCAGTGTCCCTCAGAAAAGCAGCAACATGGAGACAATTGTGTGTGTGTGTGTGTGTGTGTGTGTGTTTGTGCAACATTGTGGGGACCATGTTCCGCATTTTTACCATCACTGTGGGGACGTCTTGCCCTCATGGGGACATTTTCCCGGTCCCCACGGGTACGAACCCCATTATGAGGGTCAAGATTAGGTTTTAGAGATTTAGTTACAATTAGGTTTTGGTTAGGATTAGGGCAAGGGTTAGGTTTAGGCACTCAGTTACGGGCGTTAGGTTTAGGGTAAGGGGCTAGGGAATGCATTATGTCAATGGATGTACCCCACAGGGATAGAAAAACAAATATGTGTGTGTGTGAGAGAGAGAGGCGTTCAGGTACCCAGGATCTCTGCAGCCTCTAGGTGGCGTTCAGGACACATCGGTGCTGTGAAGCTGAAGACGGCCGGAGACGTGAGGACGACCGAGAGTCCGTGAGGCTGGAGACACACAGATACACATACAAATACACAAAAATACACACACAGATATGTGTACAAATACACAGACATACACACGTACAAGTACACGCACACATTCATTCTCCTCTCGCATCTTTCTGCCGATACTCTGATTTTTCTCACGAACTTTGTGGGCAGCAGGTCCTGGAAGCTCACGTACCATCTAGTCAAAACGATTCACTTTCCATTAAAAGAAAAAGCTAAATTCATAACAGTAATTCAAAGAACAAGAAACTAATAAGAAATAAAAGTTTACAAAATTATGATTTTCTAAAAATAAAATATTGCTTTTATATTGTGGTTGAAATAAATCATCAAAAAAAAACTGTCTCAGACACATCAGAGCATCTTTCCCATGAACATGGACCAACATACCTGTCAACAGGTGCAGACGTCTGATTGGACGTTACAGAAACACCTGATTGCAGTGATTGTTTTAGCTTCAGAGCCCGTCATGCTTGTTTACGTGTTTATTTTATGTTTGTAGCACAAAGGTCTAAAAAAGGCACGAACATTTTTTTATCTGTATTGAAAAAGTATCAAACCGAACTGTGAATCTTTTGTATCGTTGCACCCGGAATCCGGCCGTCCTCCGAATCATTCATCCCCCCCCCAGGTAAAGAAGGACAACAATCAGCCGTCAGTGAAAGAAGATGAAATTCAAAACCGTGATAAATAAAAATTCTATGAACCCGTGTTAATGACACTTTATCTAGCCCACTGTTGTGTTCAACAGGTTCACCTCAAGGGTGTGTGTTGTCACCTCTACTGTTTATGCTTTATACTAATGATTGTCAGTGCCAACTTGAGTCAAGGGTCATTGTGAAATTTGCAGACGACTCTGTTGTAGTCAGCCTTCTGCAAGACCATGAGGTGGGCCATGGCCCTGTCTTGGACAAATTTGTTCAATGGTGCAATGACTCCTACTTGCATCTCAATGTGTCCAAGACGAAAGAAATGCTAATTGACTTTCGCAGAAATCCACCTCCCACTGTACCAACGTTGATCAATGGAACCGCTGTGGAGACTGTGACGGAGTACAAATATCTAGGAATTATCCTTGATAAGAAACTGACCTTTGATGCGAACACTGATGCGATTTGCAAAAAGGCCAATCAGAGATTGTTCTTCCTAAGGAAGTTAAGAGGATTCAATGTTGACAAATCTCTTTTAAAAATGTTCTATTCATGTTTTATTGAGTCCATTTTGACTTTTGCAATGATCTGCTGGTTTGGTAACCTTAGCATTGCGAACAAAAACAGGCTGGGAAATGTCGTCAAGCTTTGCAGGAAGATTGTTGGCACAGAATTGATTGATCTTAACCATGTCTTTCAAATAAGAGCCGCTAAGAAGGCAAAAACTATCCTGGAGGACCCACGGCACCCCCTACACGCAGAGTTTAGACTCTTACCAACAGGGAGGAGATTTTCTTATGTTAGGAAGGCCAAATCTAATAGATACTTGAGGTCATTCGTCCCATCAGCTGTTGGTTTTTTAAATAGGTTTTAGGCGCTGATGCTGTTATATAAATTGTGTTGTTGGGGCTTTTTTTTTTTTTTTTTTTTTTTTTTTTTTTTTTTTTTTTTTTAATAACTCTCAGATAATTATAGTGTTTAATGTATTTATTCTTACTTTTTATGTACATGAATGTGTATGTATATGTAGGTGTACATATATATACATATGTATGTGTACATACCTGTATCTCACTGTCCATGATGTAATGTAATCCACAAGTTAGTATGTTTCTTTCTTGTTGTTTGCTCATTTTTGTGTATGTATGGACTACAGCTGCAAAACAAATTGCCCCTCGGGGACAATAAAGATTTTCTTATCTTATCTTATCTTATCTTATCTTATGAAAATCATGACATTGGTTTTAATTCAACAGAAATATTAAAAACAAACACACAAAATAAACAAGTAAACAAGCATGATGGGGCTCCGAAGCTTGTTGTTGATAGTGTTTCCCCATCTAGATTACTCCACGATTCGATGCGATTACGACTATGGGACCCACGATTTTTCGATTATGGCGGCCATAATAATCACGATTAATGCGATTTTTAATATTTTTTTGCATCTAAAATTGTTTTTTTTCTTCATTTGATGCTACATTTGTAAATAAAATAGAATAATAATAGAATAGAATAAAAAGTTTTCCACTGCTGTTCCAACAGCCAAGAAATGTGCACATCTTTCCAGATTTCCTCGATATTATGAAGAAAACGATGACACGTACAGAAATGTCATCCTAAGCAACGGCGTTTGGCCAGATTATCCGTTACGATCAGCTGACACAGACCCTGTTAGGCAGCGAGCACTCACAGCACGCACGGATCTGACCTTTAAGTCCATGAAGGCGTCGTCGAAGCGGATATTCGGAGGGAAAACCACCGGAGCAAGCACCGGCAGTGAAAATCAAGATGCAGCCTTTTTCACGGAGCAGCGATACGCGGACAAACGCAGATGAAGTCCTGACAACACAGTGTCCAAACGGCCAGGTGGTTTATTCCAGAAGAAAAGTAAAACTTCCAACAGAGACAGGGAAACCAAGTTGTACCTGCTGATACTGCCGAGCAAAGCCTCGCTAAAGAAGGCAGGAACGGTTTCAGACGTGGAGAATGACAGAGGGTCACGTTTAAACAAGTTCAGCTCGCTGTGTGGATATCAGAGATGAGAAAGCGAAGCTGCTGCAGAGAAAGTGAAGTCAGAGACATACGGCCGGACCGAGTCTCAGAGACATACGGCCGGACCGAGTCTCAGAGACATACGGCCGGACCGAGTCTCAGAGACATACGGCCGGACCGAGTCTCAGAGACATACGGCCGGACCGAGTCTCAGAGACATACGGCCGGACCGAGTCCCAGAGACATACGGCCTGACCGAGTCTCAGAGACATACGGCCGGACCGAGTCTCAGAGAAATACGGCCGGACCGAGTCTCAGAGACATACGGCCGGACCGAGTCCCAGAGACATACGGCCGGACCGAGTCTCAGAGACATACGGCCGGACCGAGTCTCAGAGACATACGGCCGGACCGAGTCTCAGAGACATACGGCCGGACCGAGTCTCAGAGAATTACGGCCGGACCGAGTCTCAGAGAAATACGGCCGGACCGAGTCTCAGAGAAATACGGCCGGACCGAGTCTCAGAGAAATACGGCCGGACCGAGTCCCAGAGACATACGGCCGGACCGAGTCTCAGAGACATACGGCCGGACCGAGTCTCAGAGACATACGGCCGGACCGAGTCTCAGAGACATACGGCCGGACCGAGTCTCAGAGACATACGGCCGGACCGAGTCTCAGAGACATACGGCCGGACCGAGTCTCAGAGAAATACGGCCGGACCGAGCCTCAGAGACATACGGCCGGACCGAGCCTCAGAGACATACGGCCGGACCGAGTCTCAGAGAAATACGGCCGGACCGAGTCTCAGAGACATACGGCCGGACCGAGTCTCAGAGACATACGGCCTGACCGAGTCTCAGAGAAATACGGCCGGACCGAGTCTCAGAGACATACGGCCGGACCGAGTCTCAGAGACATACGGCCGGACCGAGTCTCAGAGAAATACGGCCGGACCGAGTCTCAGAGAAATACGGCCGGACCGAGCCTCAGAGAAATACGGCCGGACCGAGCCTCAGAGACATACGGCCGGACCGAGTCTCAGAGACATACGGCCGGACCGAGTCTCAGAGACATACGGCCGGACCGAGACTCAGAGACATACGGCCGGACCGAGTCTCAGAGACATACGGCCGGACCGAGTCTCAGAGACATACGGCCGGACCGAGTCTCAGAGACATACGGCCGGACCGAGTCTCAGAGACATACGGCCGGACCGAGTCTCAGAGAAATACGGCCGGACCGAGTCTCAGAGAAATACGGCCGGACCGAGTCTCAGAGACATACGGCCGGACCGAGTCTCAGAGACATACGGCCGGACCGAGTCTCAGAGAAATACGGCCGGACCGAGTCTCAGAGAAATACGGCCGGACCGAGTCTCAGAGACATACGGCCGGACCGAGTCTCAGAGACATACGGCCGGACCGAGTCTCAGAGAAATACGGCCGGACCGAGTCTCAGAGAAATACGGCCGGACCGAGTCTCAGAGAAATACGGCCGGACCGAGTCTCAGAGAAATACGGCCGGACCGAGTCTCAGAGACATACGGCCGGACCGAGTCTCAGAGACATACGGCCGGACCGAGCCTCAGAGAAATACGGCCGGACCGAGTCTCAGAGACATACGGCCGGACCGAGTCTCAGAGAAATACGGCCGGACCGAGTCTCAGAGAAATACGGCCGGACCGAGTCTCAGAGACATACGGCCGGACCGAGTCTCAGAGACATACGGCCGGACCGAGTCTCAGAGACATACGGCCGGACCGAGTCTCAGAGAAATACGGCCGGACCGAGTCTCAGAGACATACGGCCGGACCGAGTCTCAGAGAAATACGGCCGGACCGAGTCTCAGAGACATACGGCCGGACCGAGCCTCAGAGAAATACGGCCGGACCGAGTCTCAGAGAAATACGGCCGGACCGAGTCTCAGAGAAATACGGCCGGACCGAGTCTCAGAGACATACGGCCGGACCGAGTCTCAGAGAAATACGGCCGGACCGAGCCTCAGAGACATACGGCCGGACCGACTCTCAGAGACAATACGGCCGGACCGAGTCTCAGAGACATACGGCCGGACCGAGTCTCAGAGACATACGGCCGGACCGAGTCTCAGAGACATACGGCCGGACCGAGTCTCAGAGACATACGGCCGGACCGAGTCTCAGAGAAATACGGCCGGACCGAGCCTCAGAGACATACGGCCGGACCGAGTCTCAGAGACATACGGCCGGACCGAGTCTCAGAGACATACGGCCGGACCGAGCCTCAGAGACATACGGCCGGACCGAGTCTCAGAGACATACGGCCGGACCGAGTCCCAGAGACATACGGCCGGACCGAGTCTCAGAGACATACGGCCGGACCGAGTCTCAGAGACATACGGCCGGACCGAGTCTCAGAGACATACGGCCGGACCGAGTCTCAGAGACATACGGCCGGACCGAGTCTCAGAGACATACGGCCGGACCGAGTCTCAGAGAAATACGGCCGGACCGAGTCTCAGAGAAATACGGCCGGACCGAGTCTCAGAGAAATACGGCCGGACCGAGTCTCAGAGACATACGGCCGGACCGAGTCTCAGAGACATACGGCCGGACCGAGTCTCAGAGACATACGGCCGGACCGAGCCTCAGAGACATACGGCCGGACCGAGTCTCAGAGACATACGGCCGGACCGAGTCTCAGAGAAATACGGCCGGACCGAGTCTCAGAGACATACGGCCGGACCGAGTCTCAGAGACATACGGCCGGACCGAGTCTCAGAGACATACGGCCGGACCGAGTCTCAGAGACATACGGCCGGACCGAGTCTCAGAGACATACGGCCGGACCGAGTCTCAGAGACATACGGCCGGACCGAGTCTCAGAGACATACGGCCGGACCGAGTCTCAGAGAAATACGGCCGGACCGAGTCTCAGAGACATACGGCCGGACCGAGTCTCAGAGACATACGGCCGGACCGAGTCTCAGAGACATACGGCCGGACCGAGTCTCAGAGACATACGGCCGGACCGAGTCTCAGAGACATACGGCCGGACCGAGTCTCAGAGACATACGGCCGGACCGAGTCTCAGAGACATACGGCCGGACCGAGTCTCAGAGACATACGGCCGGACCGAGTCTCAGAGACATACGGCCGGACCGAGTCTCAGAGACATACGGCCGGACCGAGTCTCAGAGACATACGGCCGGACCGAGTCTCAGAGACATACGGCCGGACCGAGTCTCAGAGACATACGGCCGGACCGAGTCTCAGAGACATACGGCCGGACCGAGTCTCAGAGACATACGGCCGGACCGAGTCTCAGAGACATACGGCCGGACCGAGTCTCAGAGACATACGGCCGGACCGAGTCTCAGAGACATACGGCCGGACCGAGTCTCAGAGACATACGGCCGGACCGAGTCTCAGAGACATACGGCCGGACCGAGTCTCAGAGACATACGGCCGGACCGAGTCTCAGAGACATACGGCCGGACCGAGTCTCAGAGACATACGGCCGGACCGAGTCTCAGAGACATACGGCCGGACCGAGTCTCAGAGACATACGGCCGGACCGAGTCTCAGAGACATACGGCCGGACCGAGTCTCAGAGACATACGGCCGGACCGAGTCTCAGAGAAATACGGCCGGACCGAGTCTCAGAGACATACGGCCGGACCGAGTCTCAGAGACATACGGCCGGACCGAGTCTCAGAGACATACGGCCGGACCGAGTCTCAGAGAAATACGGCCGGACCGAGTCTCAGAGACATACGGCCGGACCGAGTCTCAGAGACATACGGCCGGACCGAGTCTCAGAGACATACGGCCGGACCGAGTCTCAGAGACATACGGCCGGACCGAGTCTCAGAGACATACGGCCGGACCGAGTCTCAGAGACATACGGCCGGACCGAGTCTCAGAGACATACGGCCGGACCGAGTCTCAGAGACATACGGCCGGACCGAGTCTCAGAGACATACGGCCGGACCGAGTCTCAGAGACATACGGCCGGACCGAGTCTCAGAGACATACGGCCGGACCGAGTCTCAGAGACATACGGCCGGACCGAGTCTCAGAGACATACGGCCGGACCGAGTCTCAGAGACATACGGCCGGACCGAGTCTCAGAGACATACGGCCGGACCGAGTCTCAGAGACATACGGCCGGACCGAGTCTCAGAGAAATACGGCCGGACCGAGTCTCAGAGACATACGGCCGGACCGAGTCTCAGAGACATACGGCCGGACCGAGTCTCAGAGACATACGGCCGGACCGAGTCTCAGAGACATACGGCCGGACCGAGTCTCAGAGACATACGGCCGGACCGAGTCTCAGAGACATACGGCCGGACCGAGTCTCAGAGACATACGGCCGGACCGAGTCTCAGAGACATACGGCCGGACCGAGTCTCAGAGACATACGGCCGGACCGAGTCTCAGAGACATACGGCCGGACCGAGTCTCAGAGACATACGGCCGGACCGAGTCTCAGAGACATACGGCCGGACCGAGTCTCAGAGACATACGGCCGGACCGAGTCTCAGAGACATACGGCCGGACCGAGTCTCAGAGACATACGGCCGGACCGAGTCTCAGAGACATACGGCCGGACCGAGTCTCAGAGACATACGGCCGGACCGAGTCTCAGAGACATACGGCCGGACCGAGTCTCAGAGACATACGGCCGGACCGAGTCTCAGAGACATACGGCCGGACCGAGTCTCAGAGACATACGGCCGGACCGAGTCTCAGAGACATACGGCCGGACCGAGTCTCAGAGACATACGGCCGGACCGAGTCTCAGAGACATACGGCCGGACCGAGTCTCAGAGACATACGGCCGGACCGAGTCTCAGAGACATACGGCCGGACCGAGTCTCAGAGACATACGGCCGGACCGAGTCTCAGAGAAATACGGCCGGACCGAGTCTCAGAGACATACGGCCGGACCGAGTCTCAGAGACATACGGCCGGACCGAGTCTCAGAGACATACGGCCGGACCGAGTCTCAGAGACATACGGCCGGACCGAGTCTCAGAGACATACGGCCGGACCGAGTCTCAGAGACATACGGCCGGACCGAGTCTCAGAGAAATACGGCCGGACCGAGTCTCAGAGACATACGGCCGGACCGAGTCTCAGAGACATACGGCCGGACCGAGTCTCAGAGACATACGGCCGGACCGAGTCTCAGAGACATACGGCCGGACCGAGTCTCAGAGACATACGGCCGGACCGAGTCTCAGAGACATACGGCCGGACCGAGTCTCAGAGACATACGGCCGGACCGAGTCTCAGAGACATACGGCCGGACCGAGTCTCAGAGACATACGGCCGGACCGAGTCTCAGAGACATACGGCCGGACCGAGTCTCAGAGACATACGGCCGGACCGAGTCTCAGAGACATACGGCCGGACCGAGTCTCAGAGACATACGGCCGGACCGAGTCTCAGAGACATACGGCCGGACCGAGTCTCAGAGACATACGGCCGGACCGAGTCTCAGAGACATACGGCCGGACCGAGTCTCAGAGACATACGGCCGGACCGAGTCTCAGAGACATACGGCCGGACCGAGTCTCAGAGACATACGGCCGGACCGAGTCTCAGAGACATACGGCCGGACCGAGTCTCAGAGACATACGGCCGGACCGAGTCTCAGAGACATACGGCCGGACCGAGTCTCAGAGACATACGGCCGGACCGAGTCTCAGAGACATACGGCCGGACCGAGTCTCAGAGACATACGGCCGGACCGAGTCTCAGAGACATACGGCCGGACCGAGTCTCAGAGACATACGGCCGGACCGAGTCTCAGAGACATACGGCCGGACCGAGTCTCAGAGACATACGGCCGGACCGAGTCTCAGAGACATACGGCCGGACCGAGTCTCAGAGACATACGGCCGGACCGAGTCTCAGAGACATACGGCCGGACCGAGTCTCAGAGACATACGGCCGGACCGAGTCTCAGAGACATACGGCCGGACCGAGTCTCAGAGACATACGGCCGGACCGAGTCTCAGAGACATACGGCCGGACCGAGTCTCAGAGACATACGGCCGGACCGAGTCTCAGAGACATACGGCCGGACCGAGTCTCAGAGACATACGGCCGGACCGAGTCTCAGAGACATACGGCCGGACCGAGTCTCAGAGACATACGGCCGGACCGAGTCTCAGAGACATACGGCCGGACCGAGTCTCAGAGACATACGGCCGGACCGAGTCTCAGAGACATACGGCCGGACCGAGTCTCAGAGACATACGGCCGGACCGAGTCTCAGAGACATACGGCCGGACCGAGTCTCAGAGACATACGGCCGGACCGAGTCTCAGAGACATACGGCCGGACCGAGTCTCAGAGACATACGGCCGGACCGAGTCTCAGAGACATACGGCCGGACCGAGTCTCAGAGACATACGGCCGGACCGAGTCTCAGAGACATACGGCCGGACCGAGTCTCAGAGACATACGGCCGGACCGAGTCTCAGAGACATACGGCCGGACCGAGTCTCAGAGACATACGGCCGGACCGAGTCTCAGAGACATACGGCCGGACCGAGTCTCAGAGACATACGGCCGGACCGAGTCTCAGAGACATACGGCCGGACCGAGTCTCAGAGACATACGGCCGGACCGAGTCTCAGAGACATACGGCCGGACCGAGTCTCAGAGACATACGGCCGGACCGAGTCTCAGAGACATACGGCCGGACCGAGTCTCAGAGACATACGGCCGGACCGAGTCTCAGAGACATACGGCCGGACCGAGTCTCAGAGACATACGGCCGGACCGAGTCTCAGAGACATACGGCCGGACCGAGTCTCAGAGACATACGGCCGGACCGAGTCTCAGAGACATACGGCCGGACCGAGTCTCAGAGACATACGGCCGGACCGAGTCTCAGAGAAATACGGCCGGACCGAGTCTCAGAGACATACGGCCGGACCGAGTCTCAGAGACATACGGCCGGACCGAGTCTCAGAGACATACGGCCGGACCGAGTCTCAGAGACATACGGCCGGACCGAGTCTCAGAGACATACGGCCGGACCGAGTCTCAGAGACATACGGCCGGACCGAGTCTCAGAGACATACGGCCGGACCGAGTCTCAGAGACATACGGCCGGACCGAGTCTCAGACCGAGTCTCAGAGACATACGGCCGGACCGAGTCTCAGAGACATACGGCCGGACCGAGTCTCAGAGAAATACGGCCGGACCGAGTCTCAGAGACATACGGCCGGACCGAGTCTCAGAGACATACGGCCGGACCGAGTCTCAGAGACATACGGCCGGACCGAGTCTCAGAGACATACGGCCGGACCGAGTCTCAGAGACATACGGCCGGACCGAGTCTCAGAGAAATACGGCCGGACCGAGTCTCAGAGACATACGGCCGGACCGAGTCTCAGAGACATACGGCCGGACCGAGTCTCAGAGACATACGGCCGGACCGAGTCTCAGAGACATACGGCCGGACCGAGTCTCAGAGACATACGGCCGGACCGAGTCTCAGAGACATACGGCCGGACCGAGTCTCAGAGACATACGGCCGGACCGAGTCTCAGAGACATACGGCCGGACCGAGTCTCAGAGACATACGGCCGGACCGAGTCTCAGAGACATACGGCCGGACCGAGTCTCAGAGACATACGGCCGGACCGAGTCTCAGAGACATACGGCCGGACCGAGTCTCAGAGACATACGGCCGGACCGAGTCTCAGAGACATACGGCCGGACCGAGTCTCAGAGACATACGGCCGGACCGAGTCTCAGAGACATACGGCCGGACCGAGTCTCAGAGACATACGGCCGGACCGAGTCTCAGAGACATACGGCCGGACCGAGTCTCAGAGACATACGGCCGGACCGAGTCTCAGAGACATACGGCCGGACCGAGTCTCAGAGACATACGGCCGGACCGAGTCTCAGAGACATACGGCCGGACCGAGTCTCAGAGACATACGGCCGGACCGAGTCTCAGAGACATACGGCCGGACCGAGTCTCAGAGACATACGGCCGGACCGAGTCTCAGAGACATACGGCCGGACCGAGTCTCAGAGACATACGGCCGGACCGAGTCTCAGAGAAATACGGCCGGACCGAGTCTCAGAGACATACGGCCGGACCGAGTCTCAGAGACATACGGCCGGACCGAGTCTCAGAGACATACGGCCGGACCGAGTCTCAGAGACATACGGCCGGACCGAGTCTCAGAGACATACGGCCGGACCGAGTCTCAGAGACATACGGCCGGACCGAGTCTCAGAGACATACGGCCGGACCGAGTCTCAGAGACATACGGCCGGACCGAGTCTCAGAGACATACGGCCGGACCGAGTCTCAGAGACATACGGCCGGACCGAGTCTCAGAGACATACGGCCGGACCGAGTCTCAGAGAAATACGGCCGGACCGAGTCTCAGAGACATACGGCCGGACCGAGTCTCAGAGAACATACGGCCGGACCGAGTCTCAGAGACATACGGCCGGACCGAGTCTCAGAGAAATACGGCCGGACCGAGTCTCAGAGACATACGGCCGGACCGAGTCTCAGAGACATACGGCCGGACCGAGTCTCAGAGACATACGGCCGGACCGAGTCTCAGAACAGATACGGCCGGACCGAGTCTCAGAGACATACGGCAGGAGCGAGGCACGTCCACATGATACATTAGCACTGATCTCCACAGCTGGATCAGCAGGGTGCGGTCATCTCACATCATCATCATCATCACCGTCAGCTCCTTCATCCACTCACAGATAAGCGTTCACGGCCCCCCCAAGCGGATAACGGTGGGGAGTTAAACAATGAAGAGGTCAGAGACACGGCAGAGGACTTCAGCATGGAGACAAAGACCACAGCGGGACACCGTCCTCGGAGCAACGGGCCAGAGAGACATGGGTGTAGTTGGCAAACTGCTCCAGACTGGACCCTGATGGCAAAAAGCTCGTGGTTACAGCACCAGCTCGTGTTTGGACGAAATCCGGACGTCCGTCCTGTTCTAGCTGATAAACAAGCTGCTCTCCGAGGCACACGTATGAGTACGGCAGTAGGGCACACGTACGAGTACGGCAGTAGGGCACATGTATGAGTACGGCAGTAGGGCACACGTACGAGTACGGCAGTAGGGAACACGTATGAGTACGGCAGTAGGGCACATGTATGAGTACGGCAGTAGGGAACACGTATGAGTACGGCAGTAAGGAACACGTATGAGTACGGCAGTAGGGCACATGTATGAGTACGGCAGTAGGGAACACGTATGAGTACGGCAGTAAGGAACACGTATGAGTACGGCAGTAGGGCACACGTATGAGTACGGCAGTAGGGCACATGTATGAGTACGGCAGTAGGGCACACGTATGAGTACGGCAGTAGGGCACACGTACGAGTACGGCAGTAGGGCACACGTATGAGTACGGCAGTAGGGCACACGTATGAGTACGGCAGTAGGGCACACGTATGAGTACGGCAGTAGGGCACACGTATGAGTACGGCAGTAGGACACACGTATGAGTACGGCAGTAGGGCACACGTATGAGTACGGCAGTAGGGAACATGTATGAGTACGGCAGTAGGGCACACGTATGAGTACGGCAGTAGGGCACACGTATGAGTACGGCAGTAGGGCACATGTATGAGTACGGCAGTAGGGCACACGTATGAGTACGGCAGTAGGACACACGTATGAGTACGGCAGTAGGGCACATGTATGAGTACGGCAGTAGGGAACATGTACGAGTACGGCAGTAGGACACACGTATGAGTACGGCAGTAGGGCACATGAGTACGGCAGTAGGGCACACGTATGAGTACGGCAGTAGGACACACGTATGAGTACGGCAGTAGGGCACACGTATGGGTACGACAGTAGGGAACATGTACGAGTACGGCAGTAGGGCACATGTACGAGTACGGCAGTAGGGCACACGTATGAGTACGGCAGTAGGGCACATGTACGAGTACGGCAGTAGGGCACATGTACGAGTACGGCAGTAGGGCACATGTATGAGTACGGCAGTAGGGACACATGTACGAGTACGGCAGTAGGGCACATGTATGAGTACGGCAGTAGGGAACACGTATGAGTACGGCAGTAGGGCACATGTACGAGTACGGCAGTAGGGCACATGTACGAGTACGGCAGTAGGGCACATGTACGAGTACGGCAGTAGGGCACATGTACGAGTACGGCAGTAGGGCACATGTACGAGTACGGCAGTAGGGCACACGTATGAGTACGGCAGTAGGGAACATGTACGAGTACGGCAGTAGGGCACACGTATGAGTACGGCAGTAGGGAACATGTACGAGTACGGCAGTAGGGCACATGTACGAGTACGGCAGTAGGGCACATGAGTACGGCAGTAGGGCACATGTATGAGTACGGCAGTAGGGAACATGAGTACGGCAGTAGGGCACACGTATGAGTACGGCAGTAGGGCACATGAGTACGGCAGTAGGGAACATGTACGAGTACGGCAGTAGGGCACACGTATGAGTACGGCAGTAGGGCACACGTATGAGTACGGCAGTAGGGAACATGTACGAGTACGGCAGTAGGGCACATGTATGAGTACGGCAGTAGGGCACACGTATAGTACGGCAGTAGGGAACATGTACGAGTACGGCAGTAGGGCACATGTACGAGTACGGCAGTAGGGCACACGTATGAGTACGGCAGTAGGGCACACGTATGAGTACGGCAGTAGGGAACATGTATGAGTACGGCAGTAAGGAACATGTACGAGTACGGCAGTAGGGAACATGTATGAGTACGGCAGTAGGGCACACGTACGAGTACGGCAGTAGGGAACATGTACGAGTACGGCAGTAGGGAACATGTACGAGTACGGCAGTAGGGCACACGTACGAGTACGGCAGTAGGGAACATGTACGAGTACGGCAGTAGGTCACACGTATGAGTACGGCAGTAGGGAACATGTACGAGTACGGCAGTAGGGCACATGTACGAGTACGGCAGTAGGGCACATGTACGAGTACGGCAGTAGGGCACACGTACGAGTACGGCAGTAGGGAACATGTACGAGTATGGCAGTAGGGAACATGTACGAGTACGGCAGTAGGGAACATGTATGAGTACGGCAGTAGGGCACACGTATGAGTACGGCAGTAGGACACACGTATGAGTACGGCAGTAGGGCACATGAGTACGGCAGTAGGGCACATGTATGAGTACGGCAGTAGGGAACATGTATGAGTACGGCAGTAGGGAACATGTATGAGTACGGCAGTAGGGCACACGTATGAGTACGGCAGTAGGACACACGTATGAGTACGGCAGTAGGGAACACGTACGAGTACGGCAGTAGGGCACATGTACGAGTACGGCAGTAGGACACACGTATGAGTACGGCAGTAGGACACATGTATGAGTACGGCAGTAGGGAACATGTACGAGTACGGCAGTAGGGAACATGTACGAGTACGGCAGTAGGGAACATGTACGAGTACGGCAGTAGGTAACATGTATGAGTACGGCAGTAGGGAACATGTACGAGTACGGCAGTAGGGAACATGTATGAGTACGGCAGTAGGGCACATGTATGAGTACGGCAGTAGGGCACACGTATGAGTACGGCAGTAGGACACACGTATGAGTACGGCAGTAGGGCACACGTATGAGTACGGCAGTAGGACACACGTATGAGTACGGCAGTAGGGCACACATATGAGTACGGCAGTAGGGCACACGTATGAGTACGGCAGTAGGGAACATGTACGAGTACGGCAGTAGGGAACATGTACGAGTACGGCAGTAGGGAACATGTATGAGTACGGCAGTAGGGAACATGTACGAGTACGGCAGTAGGGCACATGTATGAGTACGGCAGTAGGACACACGTATGAGTACGGCAGTAGGGAACACGTATGAGTACGGCAGTAGGACACACGTACGAGTACGGCAGTAGGACACACGTATGAGTACGGCAGTAGGAGGAAGGGGGAGGAGGAGGAAGGAGGAGGAAGGAGGAGGAGGAGGAGGAAGAGGAGGAAGGAGGAGGAGGAGGAGGAGGAAGGAGGACGAAGGAGGAGGAAGAGGAGGAAGGAGGAGGAAGGGGGAGGAAGAGGAGGAAGGAGGAGGAGGAGGAGGAAGAGGAGGAAGGAGGAGGAAGGGGGAGGAAGAGGAGGAAGGAGGAGGAAGGGGGAGGAAGAGGAGGAAGGAGGAGGAGGAGGAGGAAGAGGAGGAAGGAGGAGGAGGAGGAGGAAGAGGAGGAAGGAGGAGGAGGAGGAGGAAGAGGAGGAAGGAGGAGGAGGAGGAGGAAGAGGAGGGAGGAGGAGGAGGAGGAGGAAGAGGAGGAAGGAGGAGGAGGAGGAGGAAGAGGAGGGAGGAGGAGGAAGGGGGAGGAAGAGGAGGAAGGAGGAGGAAGGAGGAGGAAGGAGGAGGAAGGGGGAGGAAGAGGAGGAAGGAGGAGGAGGAAGGAGGAGGAAGGAGGAGGAGGAAGGAGGAGGAAGGAGGAGGAAGGGGGAGGAAGAGGAGGAGGGAGGAGGAGGAAGGGGGAGGAAGAGGAGGAAGGAGGAGGAAGGAGGAGGAAGGAGGAGGAAGGGGGAGGAAGAGGAGGAAGGAGGAGGAGGAAGAGGAGGAAGGAGTGGGCTGTAGAAGTAAATGTTAAATTATTCTTCCTTTTTTGTTGGGAGTATCTCCCGCCTTGTTTAAGGCTTCTTCCATTCCCTGGGAAGTTTATCGCTCCTGTCACACATGTTCCTCTGTCTCCCTAGGCCGGTGTTGGGGGATTTTTGTTTTTTCTGTTTTTTCTTTTTTGTTTTTTCTCTTTTTTTTTTTTTTTTTTTTCACTGTTCTTCGGGGGGTGCGGGGGGGGGTCCGCTCTGGAGGTCTACAGCGGTGCTTACTTTTAACGTCCCGTCCAGAGTTTTGTTAGTTTTCCTAAAACCACAGGAGCCACCAGGAGAACTACCACTCGCAGCTGAAGCACTGAGCTGCATGGGGGGGGGGGGCGTTGTTGTTGTTGTTGTGCATCACTGTCCGGGCGGCGGCGGGGAGCGCCTCATGGTTCCTTCTACTTTTCCGTGGAAAATCATCACGGGAAACTAACCGATACCGAATGGTCACATGACCCATCGTGATGCATCGCCGGGTCCGTGAACTGCAAACAACACGAGATGTTCAGCAACACTTTGCCACAATCACTGCAACCAGGTGTTTTCTGTAACGTCCAATCAGACGCCTGCACCTGCTGATGATAATTAAATCTTCAAAGTATCGGTAACAGTATCGTTTGTCCAGAATCATTCCTGGCTTGAATCGATGGTCCAACTTCCAGCATGCAAGCGAGGTATGCGGATGAAGCGCGGGTACTCGGTTCTGATGCTAACGGGGGGGGGCTCACCACCAGGGGGTGCTCCACGCTGTAGCCTTTGGCCGAGTGAGTCTTCACGTTTCCAGCAATCGGATACGACATCCCATGACTGCAAGCAGAAAGATGTTTCATCGTCATGACGACCATTCTGGGTTTCATCAGACCGTAACGTCTGTGTTAAAGACGTGCATGTGACATGTTATGACATCATGACTGTGCACGTGGGTCATAATGACATTATATTTGATGATGTAATGATGTAATGACGTGGTGATGTCATAACGTGATGATGTAATGACGTGGTGATGTCATAATGTAATGATGTAATGACGTGGTGATGTCATAACGTGATGATGTAATGACGTGGTGATGTCATAATGTAATGATGTAATGACGTGGTGATGTCATAATGTGATGATGTAATGACGTGGTGATGTCATAACGTGATGATGTAATGACGTGGTGATGTAAAGATGTGGTGATGTCATAATGTGATGATGTAATGACGTGGTGATGTCATAATGTGATGATGTAATGACGTGGTGATATCATAATGTGATGATGTAATGACGTGGTGATGATGTAATGTCCTCACCACAGATGAACTCCTGCGTTCCCGAAGCCGATCCCGGCGAACACGCTGGCCAGGTGCATGCTGGACCGGGCCTCCAGGTCCTCGGGGTCCCGCACGGCTCTGTAATCCACCCCCCACGTTAGTCCTGGTTTACCTGGATCTGCACCTGGTTGCAGCTGGACGGGACTGCAGCGACTCACCGCTTCATGAACTTGGCGACCACGTTGAGGGCGTGGCGCGACCAGACGTCGCTGATGGGGTTGCTGCCCTGGTAAGCGGGCCGGCTGATGGGGTTGGGGGGGCAGGGGCTCCTCTGGTGGTACGGCAGCGCGGTGTAGGACTCCAGAGCATGGCTGATGGCAGAAAGGAGAGGACATCACCTCTAATCTCACGCAGCAACGTTTCCATGACAACCGCAGTGGAAGCAGACGTAAACGCTGTTCCATCCGAGGACTGGACCAGTTCTGAGTTTCTCACTGCTGCCAAGATGTAAAAGCTAAGCCCCGCCTCCTCCTCTAAGCAACCACCGAAGAAGAATGACACCAACCAGAGGACGTCGAAGCCGCTGTTGGCCACCACTCGCTCGGGCATGCTCAGTGTGTGCGTGGGGTCGACGATGCCCAGCGTTGGTCTGATGGCTCTGCTGGCGATACCTGGAACCAGACAGCCAATCACAGCTCACCATGTCACTCACAGCCAATCACAGCTCACCACATCACTCACAGCCAATCACAGCTCACCACATCACTCACAGCCAGTCACAGCTCACCACATCACTCACAGCCAATCACAGCTCACCGTGTCACTCACAGCCAGTCACAGCTCACCACATCACTCACAGCCAATCACAGCTCACCACATCACTCACAGCCAGTCACAGCTCAGCACGTCACTCACAGCCAGTCACAGCTCACCACATCACTCACAGCCAATCACAGCTCACCGTGTCACTCACAGCCAATCACAGCTTACCATGTCACTCACAGCCAATCACAGCTCACCACATCACTCACAGCCAATCACAGCTCACCATGTCACTCACAGCCAATCACAGCTCACCACATCACTCACAGCCAATCACAGCTCACCACGTCACTCACAGCCAATCACAGCTCACCACGTCACTCACAGCCAGTCACAGCTCACCACATCACTCACAGCTAATCACAGCTCACCACGTCACTCACAGCCAATCACAGCTTACCATGTCACTCACAGCCAATCACAGCTCACCGTGTCACTCACAGCCAATCACAGCTCACCATGTCACTCACAGCCAGTCACAGCTCACCACATCACTCACAGCCAATCACAGCTCAGCACGTCACTCACAGCCAATCACAGCTCACCGTGACACTCACAGCCAATCACAGCTCACCACGTCACTCACAGCCAATCACAGCTCACCACATCACTCACAGCCAATCACAGCTCACCACGTCACTCACAGCCAATCACAGCTCACCATGTCACTCACAGCCAATCACAGCTCACCATGTCACTCACAGCCAATCACAGCTCACCATGTCACTCACAGCCAATCACAGCTCACCGTGTCACACACAGCCAATCACAGCTCACCGTGTCACTCAGCCAATCACAGCTCACCATGTCACTCACAGCCAATCACAGCTCACCATGTCACTCACAGCCAATCACAGCTCACCGTGTCACTCACAGCCAATCACAGCTCACCACATCACTCAGCCAATCACAGCTCACCATGTCACTCACAGCCAATCACAGCTCACCATGTCACTCACAGCCAATCACAGCTCACCACGTCACTCACAGCCAATCACAGCTCACCACGTCACTCACAGCCAATCACAGCTCACCATGTCACTCACAGCCAATCACAGCTCACCATGTCACTCACAGCCAATCACAGCTCACCATGTCACTCACAGCCAGTCACAGCTCACCATGTCACTCACAGCCAGTCACAGCTCACCATGTCACTCACAGCCAATCACAGCTCACCACATCACTCAGCCAATCACAATCACAGCTCACCATGTCACTCACAGCCAATCACAGCTCAGGACGTCACTCACAGCCAATCACAGCTCACCACATCACTCAGCCAATCACAGCTCACCATGTCACTCACAGCCAATCACAGCTCAGCACGTCACTCACAGCCAATAACAGCTCACCACGTCACTCACAACCAATCACAACTCACCACGTCACTCACAGCCAATCACAGCTCACCATGTCACTCACAGCCAATCACAACTCACCATGTCACTCACAGCCAATCACAGCTCAGCACGTCACTCACAGCCAATCACAGCTCACCCCTGCAGGGACCTTGGCTCGTTACCTGTTTTGGCCTTCAGGGGCTCGTAGTCGAAAATGGCGACGCCGGTGGTCTCGCTGCCCGTGCCTGCCGTGGTGGGAACTGGACACAGAAAGCCGTCAGAGACCCGGGTACTCGGAGCCGAGACTCACCTGGCGAGGAGACGCACCTGCGATAAGCGGCTTCAGCGTTCCTGTCACGGGCTTCCCCTTCCCGATCGGAGCGTTGACGAAGTCCAGGAAGTCGGCGTCGGGATGCGATGCATACAGGTTGGCGGCCTTACAGGTGTCGATGACCGAGCCCCCGCCCACCGCCACGTAGGCGTCGAAGCCGCCGCGCTTGGCGAAGGAGATGGCGTCCTTAAAGCTGCGGAGCAGGAATGGATAGCTGTCAATCACCAAGCCCCGCCCACCAGGACCAGCATCATTCCTGCCTCACTTAACTGGAACAGGTCCGACAAATCCACCTGCTGGGACCAGGGGTGGGTACTGACGAAGAGTTAATGAAACGATACAAAACGCATCACGGCGCGATCCGCATCACAATACGATACGCATCACGGTGCGATCCGCATCACAATACAAAACGCATCACGGCGCGATCCGAATCACGGTGCGATACGCATCACGGTGCGATACGCATCACGGTGCGATCCGCATCACAATACAATACGCATCACGGTGCCATACGCATCACAATACGATACGCATCACGGTGCGATACGCATCGCAGATACAATCACAGCTCACCGTGCGATCCGCATCACAATACGATACGCATCATGTGCGATACGCATCACGGTGCGATACGTCATCACAGCCAACCACAGCTCACCACGTCACACACAGCCAATCACAACCCTACCACGTCACTCACAGCCAATCACAGCTCACCACGTCACTCACAGCCAATCACGCATCACCACAGTCACTCAGCGCAATCACAGCTCACCATGTCACTCACAGCCAATCACAGCTCACCACATCACACACAGCCAATCACAGCTCACCCCACGTCACACACAGCCAATCACAGCTCACCACGTCACACACAGCCAATCACAGCTCACCACCTCACTCACAGCCAATCACAGCTCACCGTGCCACTCACAGCCAATCACAGCTCACCATCCCCCCAATCCCCACCACACACAGCCAATCACAGCTCACCACGTCACTCACAGCCAATCACAGCTCACCACGTCACTCACAGCCAATCACAGCTCACCACGTCACTCACACCAATCACAGCTCACCATCTCACTCAGCCAATCACAGCTCACCATTCACTCACCCCAATCACAGCTCACCACGTCACACACAGCAAATCACAGCTCACCACATCACCACAGCCAATCACAGCTCACCACCGTCACTCACGCCCACACTCCCCACTCACGCCAATCACAGCTCACCACGTCACTCACAGCCAATCACAGCTCACCACATCACTCACAGCCAATCACAGCCACCACGTCACTCACAGCCAATCACAGCTCACACGTCACTCACAGCCAATCACAGCTCACCACTCACTCACAGCCAATCACAGCTCACCACGTCACTCACAGCCAATCACAGCTCACCGCGACTCCCATCACAGCTCACCACATCACTCACAGCCAATCACAACTCACAATCGTCACTCACAGCCAATCACAGCTCACCACGTCACTCACAGCCAATCACAGCTCACCACATCACTCACAGCCAATCACAGCTCACCACCGTCATCACCCAGCCAATCCGCATCACCGTGTCACTCACAGCCAATCACAGCATCACAGTCGTCGCTCACAGCCAATCACAGCTCACAATACGACACGCACAGCCAATCACAGCTCAGGACGTCACTCCCCAGCCACCACACACCACCCTTCACCTCATCCCTCCACTCACACCAACACCCTCACTCACAGCCAACCACAGCTCAGTCACTCACAGCCTCAGCTCACCCTCACACAGCCAATCACAGCTCACCGTGTCACTCACAGCCAATCACAGCCACCGTACACCCATTCACAACCACGACACGCATCACGGCGCCACGCATCAAAACCACACCACTCACCACGTCACTCACAGCCAATCACAGCTCACCGTGTCACTCACAGCCCTCCCCTCACCGTCCACCCCCACCATCCCACCCACAACACCCAATCACAGCTCACCGTGTCATCACGCCAATCACAGCTCCCATCCCATCACAGCAATACCACCCACGTGTCACTCACAGCCAGTCACAGCTCACCGTGTCACTCACAGCCAGTCACAGCTCACCGTGTCACTCACAGCCAGTCACAGCTCACCATGTCACTCACAGCCAGTCACAGCTCACCGTGTCACTCACAGCCAGTCACAGCTCACCGTGTCACTCACAGCCAATCACAGCTCACCATGTCACTCACAGCCAGTCAATACAGCTCACCATGTCACTCACAGCCAATCACAGCTCACCACGTCACTCACAGTCAATCACAGACTCACCATGTCACTCACAGCCAGTCACAGATCACCATGTCACTCACAGCCAATCACAGCTCACCACATCACTCACAGCCAATCACAGCTCACCACGTCACTCACAGCCAATCACAGCTCACCACGTCACTCACAGCCAATCACAGCTCACCACGTCACTCACAGCCAATCACAGCTCACCATGTCACTCACAGCCAATCACAGCTCACCACGTCACTCACAGCCAATCACAGCTCACCACGTCACTCACAGCCAATCACAGCTCACCACGTCACTCACAGCCAATCACAGCTCACCCCTGCAGGGACCTTGGCTCGCTCACCTTTTAGCCTTCAGGGGCTCGTAGTCAGAACACAGAGACGCCGGGCTCACAGTACGATGCATCCCGGTGTGATGAACACGACACAGAAAACCGTCAGAGACACGGGTCACATACGATCGCATCACGGTGCGATACGCATCACAATACGATACGCATCACGGTGCGATACGCATCACAATACGATACGCATCACGGTGCGATACGCATCACAGTGCGATACGCATCACAATACGATACGCATCACGGTGCGATACGCATCACAATACGATACGCATCACGGTGCGATACGCATCACGGTGCGATACGCATCACGGTGCGATACGCAACCACAGTGCGATACGCATCACGCTGCGAACGCATCACGGTGCGATATTCATCACGGTGTGATACGCATCACGATACGATACGCATCACGGTGCGATATGAATCACGGTGCGATACGAATCACGATGCGATACGCATCACGGTGCGATACGGATCACGGTGCGATACGAATCACGATGCGATACGCATCATGATACAATACGCATCACGGTGCGATACGCATCTTGATAGAATACGCATCACGGTGCGATACGCATCACAATACGATACGCATCACGGTGCGATACGCATCACAATACGATACGCATCACGATGCGATACGCATCACAATACGATACGCATCACGGTGCGATACGCATCACGGTGCGATACGCATCACAATACGATACGCATCACGGTGCAATACGCATCACAATACGATACGCATCACGGTGCGATACGCATCACGGTGCGATCTGCATCACAATACAATACGCATCACGGTGCGATACGCATCACAATACGATACGCATCACGGTGCGATATGAATCACGATGCGATACGAATCACGGTGCGATACGCATCATGATACAATACGCATCACGGTGCGATACGAATCACGGTGCGATACGCATCACGGTGCGATACGCATCACAATACGATACGCATCACGGTGCGATACGCATCACAATACGATACGCATCACGGTGCGATACGCATCACAATACGATACGCATCACGGTGCGATACGCATCACGGTGCGATATGCATCACGGTGCGATCTGCATCACAATACGATACGCATCACAATACGATACGCATCACGGTGCGATCCGCATCACTATACGATACGCATCACGGTGCGATACGCATCACAATACGATACGCATCACGGTGTGATATGAATCACGATGCGATACGAATCGCGGTGCGATACGCATCATGATACAATACGCATCACAGAATAGATGTGACAATAAAATAAAGAATAAAGTGCTTTTGAAAACAATATTACCACAGCTGAGCTGGAATAGTACAAATGTACACCAATTCATGTGAAATTAGTAAAACAGTAAAACATAGTATATGGGTATATGAAAACGCGTACTAGTGCATATGAGAACAGAACATCATTATAATGTCCAACAGCTGGGTGGACGATGAGAACCTGGACTCGTGTTAACTTTAACCTGAAGCTGCAGATGCAGCAGCAGAGACGTTCTACGCGCTGATAGAACGAGATCTCACAGGATCAGACAGAACGATGAAATCCCGCCGGATCCCGGAGTCAAACAGATCAATACTGCAGTTCAAACACCAATATGATATCAGCATATAAGATATCGCCATATTTCAGTGTGTTGGGGACCATCCCGGACAGGCCCCCGTCTCCACGACAGCCAATCAGAGAGCTGCGGCCTCACCTGGAGTCTGTGGGCTCCACCCGGACCGCATCGTAGACCTGGTACTGGACCCCGCTCTGCATCAGAGACTCCAGGACCGCCTTCATCGGGGGGAGGCGGGACAGGTTCTGGTCCGTCATCAGGCACACGTTCCGGGCTCCCATGTTCTGCAGGTCCTGCAGTCACAGACCAGGATCAGAACCAGAACCAGGATCAGAACCAGAGCCAGAACCAGGACCAGAACCGGGACCAGGATCAAGATCAGAACCAGAGCCAGGATCAGAACCAGCACCAGGATCAGAACCAGGACCAGGATCAGAACCAGAACCAGAACCAGGATCAGAACCAGAACCAGAACCAGGACCAGGATCAGGATCAGAACCAGAACCAGGATCAGAACCAGGACCAGGATCAGAACCAGAACCAGGATCAGAGCCAGAACCAGGACCAGAACCGGGACCAGGATCAGAACCAGAACCAGGATCAGAACCAGAGCCAAGACCAGGATCAGAACCAGAACCAGGATCAGAACCAGAACCAGGATCAGAACCAGAGCCAGAGCCAGAACCAGGACCAGAACCAGAACCAGGACCAGGATCAGGATCAGAACCAGAACCAGGATCAGAACCAGAGCCAAGACCAGGATCAGAACCAGAACCAGGATCAGAACCAGGACCAGGATCAGAACCAGAACCAGAACCAGGATCAGAACCAGAGCCAGAACCAGGACCAGAACCGGGACCAGGATCAGGATCAGAACCAGGATCAGAACCAGAGCCAAGACCAGGATCAGAACCAGAACCAGGACCAGGATCAGAACCAGGACCAGGATCAGAACCAGAACCAGGATCAGAACCAGGACCAGGATCAGAACCAGCAACAGGATCAGAACCAGAGCCAAGACCAGGATCAGAACCAGGATCAGAACCAGGACCAGGATCAGAACCAGCACCAGGATCAGAACCAGCACCAGGACCAGAACCAGCACCAGGATAAGAACCAGAACCAGGACCAGGATCAGAACCAGGACCAGGATCAGAACCAGAACCAGGATCAGAACCAGAGCCAGGATCAGAACCAGCACCAGGATCAGAACCAGGACCAGGATCAGAACCAGGACCAGGATCAGAACCAGAGCCAGGACCAGGACCAGGATCAGAACCAGGACCAGGATTAGAACCAGGATCAGAACCAGGACCAGGATCAGAACCAGAGCCAGGACAAGGATCAGAACCAGAACCAGGACCAGGATCAGAACCAGGACCAGGACCAGAACCAGGACCAGGATCAGAACCAGAGCCAAGACCAGGATCAGAACCAGAACCAGGACCAGGATCAGAAACAGAACCAGGATCAGAACCAGAGCCAGGACCAGGATCAGAACCAGAGCCACGACCAGGATCAGAACCAGAACCAGGATCAGAACCAGGATCAAAACCAGAACCAGGATCAGAACCAGGGATGGGAGGCGGCTGCGTCGCCGCCTGACCAGAGCCTTGGATATCTGTCAGAGTGGCGACAGCTCCGCTGACTGCTGCGTCCAGAAGATGGCGGCTTCCTGGTTATGTAGCGTGTCAGAGTTCCAGCAGCAGCTCGCTGTGATCAGAACCAGGATCAGAACCAGAACCAGAACCAGGATAAGAACCTGGTCAGAGTGGCGACAGCTCCGCTGACTGCTGCGTCCAGAAGATGGCGGCTTCCTGGTTATGTAGCGTGTCAGAGTTCGTCCTCAGAGGAAAGTTAACGTTGCATCAGTCTCAGTCAGGAAATTCCCGCAGACTCGCTGGAGGTCCAGTATTAATAAAAGCTAACTAACTGGCTGAGATGGATACTTCTATCCAAAAATATATGAAGTGATCACTTAAATAAACGAGAGTATAATAAAACATTTCGTGCCACACGTTTCTGTGCATCATGCAGTATGTTTACTTCGTATTTACCGTCAGTAATCTGATGGCTGCCGTCTGTCCCACAGTCAGACATGACAGCGCTGGTTAGCATGGGGCTGTTAGCGCCTCCACACTCCAACGCCGCTCTGACAGCAAAGTCAACGGTTGTCACAACTCTGTATCCATGGCTCTGCACCTGGCTCTCAGAGGCTCCGCCCACCAGCGTTACCGCGGCTACGGCGGCCAAGACAGACATGTTTCCGCAGTGAGGACGTTAAACATGACTCAGCTGTTTAGATAAAACCAGGAAAACCTCAGAGTACTCTTTCTGTAGTACCTGTAGTACCTGTAGTATCTGTAGTACCTGTAGAATCTGTAGTACCTGTAGAATCTGTAGTACCTGTAGTGTCTGAAGTATCTGTAGGACCTGTAGTATCTGTAGAATCTGTAGGACCTGTAGTATCTGTAGTACCTGTAGTATCTGTAGTACCTGTAGAATCTGTAGTACCTGTAGTATCTGTAGGACCTGTAGCATCTGTAGTATCTGTAGTACCTGTAGAATCTGTAGGACCTGTAGTATCTGTAGTACCTGTAGTACCTGTAGTATCTGTAGAATCTGTAGGACCTGTAGTACCTGTAGCATCTGTAGGACCTGTAGTACCTGTAGTATCTGTAGGACCTGTAGTATCTGTAGGACCTGTAGTATCAGTAGTACCTGTAGGACCTGTAGTACCTGTAGTATCTGTAGAACCTGTAGTACCTGTAGTATCTGTAGCCTGTAGACTGTAGTACTGTAGCCTGTCGTAGTATCTTAGTATCTGTAGGACCTGTAGTACTGTAGTATCTGTAGACCTGTAGATCTGTAGACTGTAGTACTGTAGACCTGTAGCTGTAGTATCTGTAGGACCTGTAGTACCTGTAGTACCTGTAGCACCTGTAGTACCTGTAGTATCTGTAGGACCTGTAGTATCTGTAGGACCTGTAGAATCTGTAGTACCTGTAGAATCTGTAGTACCTGTAGTATCTGAAGTATCTGTAGGACCTGTAGTATCTGTAGAATCTGTAGGACCTGTAGTATCTGTAGTACCTGTAGTATCTGTAGTACCTGTAGAATCTGTAGTACCTGTAGTATCTGTAGGACCTGTAGTATCTGTAGGACCTGCAGTATCTGTAGGACCTGTAGTATCTGTAGTACCTGTAGAATCTGTATAACCTGTAGGACCTGTAGTATCTGTATTACCTGTAGTATCTGTAGGACCTGTAGTATCTGTAGGACCTGTAGTACCTGTAGTATCTGTAGTACCTGTAGAATCTGTAGGACCTGTAGTAAATGTAGTGTCTGTATTACTTGGTTCTGTAGTACCTGTAGTGTCTAAAGTATCTGTAGTACCTGTATTACCTGCAGTATCTGTTTTACCTGTAGTATCTGTTTGACCTGTATATCTGTAGTACCTGTAGTACCTGTAGTATCTGTATTACTTGTAGTATCTGTATTACTTGTAGTATCTGTAGTACCCATAGTATCTGTAGAACCTGTAGTATCTGTAGTACCTGTAGTGTCTGAAGTATCTCTAGGACATGTAGTTTCTGTAGTACCTGTAGTATCTGTAGTACCTGTAGATCTGTAGGACCTGTAGTATATGTAGTACCTGAAGATCTGTATTACCTGTAGTTTGTAGGACCGGTAGTATCTGTAGTATCTGTAGACCTGTAGTATCTGTAGGACCTGTATATCTGTAGTACCTGTAGAATCTGTAGTACCTGTAGTATCTGTAGGACCTGTAGTACCTGTAGTATCTGTAGTATCTGTAGGACCTGTAGGACCTGTAGTATCTGTAGTACCTGTAGAATCTGTAGTACCTGTAGTATCTGTAGGACCTGTAGTACCTGTAGTATCTGTAGGACCTGTAGTATCTGTAGTACCTGTAGTATCTGTAGGACCTGTAGTACCTGTAGTATCTGTAGTACCTGTAGTGTCTGAAGTATCTGTATTACCCGTAGTATCTGTAGGACCTGTAGTATCTGTAGTACCTGTAGAATCTGTATTACCTGTAGTCCATTTGTAGGACCTGTAGTACCTGTAGTATCTGTAGTATCTGTAGGCCTTTAGTATCTGCAGGTTAGTTATCTGTAGGTACCTGTAGAATCTGTATAACCTGTAGGACCGTATCTGTATTACCTGTAGTATCTGTAGGACCTGTAGTACCTGTATCTTGTATTACCTAAGTATCTGTAGTACCTGTGTGTCTGAAGTATCTGTATACCTGTAGATCTGTAGGACCTGTAGTACCTGTAGTGTCTTTCTTTATATCTGTAGTACCTTTAGATTGTAGTACCTGTAGTATGTATTACCTGCAGTATCTGTTTTACCTGTAGTACCTGTAGTATCTGTATTACTTGTAGTCTGTACCTGTAGTATCTGTAGTACCTGTAGTATCTGTAGTACCTGTAGTATCTGTAGGACCTGTAGCACCTGTAGTACCTGTAGTATCTGTAGTACCTGTAGAATCTGTATAACCTGTAGGACCTGTAGTATCTGTATGACCTGTAGTATCTGTAGGACCTGTAGTACCTGTAGTATCTGTATACCTAAATCGTAGTACCTGTAGTGTCTAAGTATCTGTAGTACCTGTAGAATCTGTAGGACCTGTAGTACCTGTAGTGTCTGTTACTTGTAGTATCTGTAGTACCTGTAGTGTCTAAAGTATCTGTAGTACCTGTAGTATCTGTATTACTTGTAGTATCTGATACTGTAGTATCTGTAGTACCTGTAGTATCTGTAGTACCTGTAGTATCTGTAGGACCTGTAGCACCTGTAGTACCTGTAGTATCTGTAGAACCTGTAGAATCTGTAGTACCTGTAGTATCTGTAGGACCTGTAGTATCTGTAGGACCTGTAGTATCTGTAGGACCTGTAGTATCTGTAGTACCTGTAGAATCTGTAGAACCTGTAGTACCTGTAGTATCTGTATTACCTGTAGTATCTGTAGGACCTGTAGTATCTTATCCTGTAGTATCTGTGGACCTGTAGTACCTGTAGTATCTGTATTACCTGAAGTATCTGTAGTACCTGTAGAATCTGTAGGACCTTAGATGTAGTGTCTGTATTACGTAGTATCTTAGTACCTGTAGTATCTGTAGTACCTGTAGTGTCTAAAGTATCTGTAGTACCTGTATTACCTGCAGTATCTGTTTTACCTGTAGTATCTGTTTGACCTGTAGTATCTATAGTACCTGTAGTACCTTAGTATCTGTATACTTTAGTATCTGTATACTTGTAGTATCTGTAGTACCTATAGTATCTGTAGAACCTGTAGTATCTGTAGTACCTGTAGTGTCTGAAGTATCTCTAGGACTGTAGTTTCTGTAGTACCTGTAGTATCTGTAGTACCTGTAGTATCTGTAGGACCTGTAGTATCTGTAGTACCTGAAGATCTGTAGTACCTGTAGTATCTGTAGGACCGGTAGTATCTGTAGTATCTGTAGGACCTGTAGTATCTGTAGGACCTGTAGTATCTGTAGTACCTGTAGAATCTGTATTACCTGTAGTATCTGTAGGACCTGTAGTACCTGTAGTATCTGTAGGACCTGTAGTATCTGTAGTACCTGTAGAATCTGTATTACCTGTAGTATTTTAGCCTGTAGTACCTGTAGTATCTGTAGGACCTGTAGTACCTGTAGTATCTGTAGTACCTGTAGTGTCTGAAGTATCTGTATTACCTGTAGTATCTGTAGGACCTGTAGTATCTGTAGTACCTGTAGTATCTGTAGTACCTGTAGAATCTGTAGTACCTGTAGTATCTGTAGGACCTTAGTATCTGTAGTATCTGTAGTACCTGTAGAATCTGTAGTACCTGTAGTATCTGTAGGACCTGTAGTACCTGTAGTATCTGTAGGACCTGTAGTATCTGTAGTACCTGTAGTATCTGTAGGACCTGTAGTACCTGTAGTATCTGTAGTACCTGTAGTATCTGAAGTATCTGTATTACCTGTAGTATCTGTAGGACCTGTAGTATCTGTAGTACCTGTAGTATCTGTAGTACCTGTAGAATCTGTAGTACCTGTAGTATTTGTAGGACCTGTAGTACCTGTAGTATCTGTAGTATCTGTAGGACCTTTAGTATCTGTAGGACCTGTAGTATCTGTAGGACCTGTAGTACCTGTAGTATCTGTAGTATCTGTAGGACCTTTAGTATCTGTAGGACCTGTAGTATCTGTAGTACCTGTAGAATCTGTAGTATCTGTAGTACCTGTAGTATCTGTAGTACCTGTAGAATCTGTAGTACCTGTAGTATATGTAGGACCTGTAGTATCTGTAGTACCTGTAGTATCTGTAGTACCTGTAGAATCTGTAGTACCTGTAGTATTTGTAGGACCTGTAGTACCTGTAGTATCTGTAGTATCTGTAGGACCTTTAGTATCTGTAGGACCTGTAGTATCTGTAGTACCTGTAGAATCTGTAGTATCTGTAGTATCTGTAGGACCTTTAGTATCTGTAGGACCTGTAGTACCTGTAGTATCTGTAGTATCTGTAGGACCTTTAGTATCTGTAGGACCTGTAGTATCTGTAGGACCTGCAGTACCTGTAGGACCTGTAGTATCTGTAGTACCTGTAGTATCTGTAGTATCTGTAGGACCTGTAGTATCTCTAGAACCTGTAGTATCTGTAGGACCTGTAGTATCTGTAGAACCTGTAGTACCTGTAGTATCTGTAGGACCTGTAGTACCTGTAGGACCTGTAGTATCTGTAGGACCTGTAGTATCTGTAGGACCTGTAGTACCTGTAGGACCTGTAGTATCTGTAGGACCTGCAGTACCTGTAGTATCTGTAGGACCTGTAGTACCTGTAGGACCTGTAGTATCTGTAGGACCTGTAGTATCTGTAGGACCTGTAGTACCTGTAGTATCTGTAGGACCTGTAGGACCTGTAGTATCTGTAGGACCTGTAGTACCTGTAGGACCTGTAGTATCTGTAGTATCTGTAGGACCTGTAGTATCTGTAGTACCTGTAGTATCTGTAGGACCTGCAGTACCTGTAGTAACACATAAACGTCCCTGATGTTTTGTTTTCAATGATGGGGTTACCCCCGGAACTATCCTGGGACCCGGTTCAGAGAAGGCTGGTCCTCATCCTGGACCAGAGTTCTGTTATTTAAGGATGCTACCTGCTAATAACTAACTGATGCAAACCAGCTAAAATCTACTGAGCTAACTGATGCTTACCAGCTAATCATTACTGAGCTAAGTGATTCTAACCAATTAAGACTACTGAGCTAACAGATGCTAACCAGCTAATCATTACTGAGCTAAGTGATTCTAACCAATTAAGACTACTGAGCTAACAGATGCTAACCAGCTAATCATTACTGAGCTAAGTGATTCTAACCAATTAAGACTACTGAGCTAACAGATGCAAACCAGCTAATCATCTACTGAGCTAAGTGATGCAAACCAATTAAGATCTACTGAGCTAACAGATGCAAACCAGCTAATCATTACTGAGCTAAGTGATTCTAACCAATTAAGACTACTGAGCTAACAGATGCTAACCAGCTAATCATTACTGAGCTAAGTGATTCTAACCAATTAAGACTACTGAGCTAACTGATGCTAACCAATTAAGACTACTGAGCTAACTGATGCTAACCAGCAGGTTGCTACTTGGATATCTGATGATGAAAGGATGAAGGATGCGGTTACCATGCCGATCTCCCGGCTGACTCCGGCTCCGTATCGGATGTTGGAACTTGCCATCTGGAACAGACGACATGTAGCATAAAGCAACGTTCTTGAACATCAGCGATTATCTTCAGAGGAACCAAAGCTCATTGGAGGACGGACACGTGTTCAGACCCTTCATGTGAGCAGAACATGCTCAGGTCACGTGACCCGTCATGTCACCTGCATGACAGGTTAGCCGGGTGTGAATGATCACATGAACCCAACAGCTTGGCCTGTCAGTGCAGGTGACCCGTACCTCTGAATCACGGAGGGGGCGAGAGCTAAAACATGCATGAAATAAGAAAAATGATTTGGGAACTTCCCAACCTCACATGGTTCTGGTTCTGGTTACCTCGAAGGCGTAGTCCGTTTTCCTGACGGTGCAGCTCGGAGCTCCAACACCTGTAGAAAATAAAATACAAAACTGACTGTAGCGTTCACAAAACTTATCGTTCTACCCTGCCAGAGTATCTACCCAGATACAATATCTACCCTGATATTCTACCAAGATATCCACCTAGATATCCTACCCGGGTACAATACCTACCCTGATATTCTACCGAGATATCCACCTAGATATCCTACCCGGGTACAATATCTACCCTGGTATTCTACCGAGATATCCACCTAGATATTCTACCCGGGTACATATATCTACCCTGGTATTCTACCGAGATATCCACCTAGATATCCTACCCGGGTACAATACCTACCCTGATATTCTACCGAGATATCCACCTAGATATTCTACCCGGGTACAATACCTACCCTGATATTCTACCGAGATATCCACCTAGATATTCTACCCGGGTACATATATCTACCCTGGTATTCTACCGAGATATCCACCTAGATATTCTACCCGGGTACAATACCTACCCTGATATTCTACCAAGATATCCACCTAGATATCCTACCCGGGTACAATATCTACACTGGTATTCTACCAAGATATCCACCTAGATATTCTACCCGTACAAAATCTACCCTGTATTCTACCAAAATATCCACCTAGATATTCTACCCAGTACAATATCTACCCTGATTCTACCAAAATATCCACCTAAATCACCCTACAAATCACACGTATTCTACCGAGATATCCACCCAGATATTCTATCCATGTACAATATCTACCCTGGTATTCTAACGAGATATCCACCTAGATATTCTACCCATGTACAATATCTACCCTGGTATTCTACCAAGATATCCACCTAGATATTCTACCTGGGTACAATATCTACCCTGGTATTCTACCAAGATATCCAACTAGATATTCTATCCACAAATCACTATTCACCAGATATCCACCTAGATATTCTACCCATGTACAATATCTACCCTGATATTCTACCGAGATATCCACCTAGATATTCTACCCATGTACAATATCTACCCTGATATTCTACCGAGATATCCACCTAGATATTCTACCCATGTACAATATCTACCCTGGTATTCTACCGAGATATCCACCTAGATATTCTACCCATGTACAATATCTACCCTGGTATTCTACCGAGATATCCACCTAGATATTGTACCCGGGTAGAATATCTACCCTGATTCTAACGAGATATCCACCTAGATATTCTACCCATGTACAATATCTACCCTGATATTCTACCGAGATATCCACCTAGATATTCTACCCATGTACAATATCTACACTGATATTCTACCAAGATATCCACCTAGATATTCTACCCGGGTACAATATCTACCCTGATATTCTAACGAGATATCCACCTAGATATTCTACCCATGTACAATATCTACCCTGATATTCTACCGAGATATCCACCTAGATATTCTACCCATGTACAATATCTACCCTGATATTCTACCGAGATATCCACCTAGATATTCTACCCATGTACAATATCTACCCTGGTATTCTACCGAGATATCCACCTAGATATTCTACCCATGTACAATATCTACCCTGGTATTCTACCGAGATATCCACCTAGATATTCTACCCATGTACAATATCTACCCTGGTATTCTACCGAGATATCCACCTAGATATTCTACCCATGTACAATATCTACCCTGGTATTCTACCGAGATATCCACCTAGATATTCTACCCATGTACAATATCTACCCTGGTATTCTACCGAGATATCCACCTAGATATTCTACCCATGTACAATATCTACCCTGGTATTCTAACGAGATATCCACCTAGATATTCTACCCGGGGACAATATCTACCCTGATATTCTACCGAGATATCCACCTAGATATTCTACCCATGTACAATATCTACCCTGGTATTCTACCGAGATATCCACCTAGATATTCTACCCATGTACAATATCTACCCTGGTATTCTACCGAGATATCCACCTAGATATTCTACCCGGGTACAATATCTACCCTGATATTCTACCGAGATATCCACCTAGATATTCTACCCGGGTACAATATCTACCCTGATATTCTACCGAGATATCCACCTAGATATTCTACCCGGGTACAATATCTACACTGATATTCTACCGAGATATCCACCTAGATATTCTACCCGGGTACAATATCTACCCTGATATTCTACCAAGATATCCACCTAGATATTCTACCCGGGTACAATATCTACACCTGATATTCTACCGAGATATCCACCTAGATATTCTACCCGGGTAGAATATCTACCCTGGTATTCTACCAAGATATCCACCTAGATATTCTACCCGGGTACAATATCTACCCTGATATTCTACCGAGATATCCACCTAGATATTCTACCCGGGTACAATATCTACCCTGATATTCTACCGAGATATCCACCTAGATATTCTACCCGGGTAGAATATCTACACTGGTATTCTACCAAGATATCCACCTAGATATTCTACCCGGGTACAATATCTACCCTGATATTCTACCGAGATATCCACCTAGATATTCTACCCGGGTAGAATATCTACACTGGTATTCTACCAAGATATCCACCTAGATATTCTACCCGGGTACAATATCTACCCTGATATTCTACCGAGATATCCACCTAGATATTCTACCCGGGTACAATATCTACACTGGTATTCTACCAAGATATCCACCTAGATATTCTACCCGGGTACAATATCTACCCTGATATTCTACCGAGATATCCACCTAGATATTCTATCTGGGTACAATATCTACTCTAGTACCCATATCCACCAGATATTCTACCCGGGTAGATATTGTATCTGGGCAGATATTCTCTTCTGATATTGTTCCCGGGTATAATATCAGGAGAGAATATCTAAGCGGTCTGTTCCCGGGTAGATATTTGTTCTGTTATCTTCTTTTCTACATTACAAACATTTATTTGTTGTCTCTCTTCAGCTGCCTGGTACTCTGGCATGTTTACATGTTGTTACAGATGTTTGTTTACATGGTCTGTCCCTGTTAAACAAACAAAATAAATCCCTGCTGGACGTGACGTGTGATCAATAATCTCCCATCTGAACGTCCTTCCACTGACTGATACACACCTTGATGGAAAGTGTTGGAGTGAGCAGGACACCTGCACCTGTTCACGCACGCGCGCGCACACACACACACACACACACACACACACAATGACGTCAGCAGCGGGAAAATCTGACATTTCAGGACAGTAAACAAACAAGGAAACAAATAAACAGTTTGGGGTCAGTTTCTTCCCTCCAGTCTGAACCAGATCTGATCCGGGTCTCAGGTTTGGTCCTGTGAGACATCCGGACCAGACCGGATCAGAACCCCGGACCGGGGTCTGAGTCCTGTCAGACCTGAGGCGGGTCTGGAACCAGACGTCTGAGCTGTTGCGCAATCAGACCGAAGTCCACCTGTCAGGTGACCTTCAGCAAGAACCGGTTTTTACATCAAGGTGAAACTTGTCGGAGTCTCTCTTGCGAGCCGGATCAGCGGAGGGGCCCCGCTGATGGGGGGTCCGCCTTGGTCCGACCTCCCCGCAGACCAGAACCGAACTTTGACAAGAATACTTTAAAGTTTCAGATTTCTAAACGGAGTTCGGCGCCGCGGCCGCTCCAGGGAGGGAGGGAACCGGTTGGTCTGGTTCAAACCGGATTGTCTGACGCGGGTCGAACTTACGCTGCGCGCTCGAGCTGCCGGAGCAGATGGACGACGCGGTCTCGACACGCCATGATTCCCAGCAGACTCCCAATCCCAGAACAGCGGCTACTTCCGGTCCTTGTTTCACAATAAAACTTCCGGAAGTTTAGAACGAAACTGGCAAAATAAAATAAATGTGGCCAACAAAGTTTCTTCTTCTGCGACTTAAAACACGACAAATTTCCTGAAATCAAGCAGAAGCAGAGCAGAAGTTTTACACACACACATTTTCTGGGGGCGTGCATGTGTGTGTGTGTGTGGGGGGGGGGGGGGGGGGGGGGGGTCACTAAGCCTGGCTGGGCTGGGGAGGTTAATGAAGAGGGCATGGAAGCCGAGCTCGCGTAAATTTTATTTGAAAATTACAAACCAATCAAATGCAGACGATTCTTCAGAAATAATGACTGATGTAGATGTAGATGTAGATGTAGATGTAGGTGTAGATGTAGGTGTAGATGTAGGTGTAGATGTAGGTGTAGATGTAGGTGTACATGAAGGTGTAGATGTAGGTGTAGATGTAGGTGTAGATGTAGGTGTAGATGTAGATGTAGATGTAGGTGTAGATGTAGGTGTAGATGTAGGTGTACATGAAGGTGTAGATGTAGGTGTAGATGTAGGTGTAGATGTAGATGTAGGTGTAGATGTAGATGTAGGTGTAGATGTAGGTGTAGATGTAGGTGTAGATGTAGATGTAGGTGTAGATGTAGGTGTAGATGTAGGTGTAGATGAAGGTGATAGATGTAGGTGTAGATGTAGGTGTAGATGTAGATGTAGGTGTAGATGTAGATGTAGGTGTAGATGTAGTGAGGTGTAGATGTAGGTGTAGATGTAGATGTAGGTGTAGATGTAGATGTAAATGTAGGTGTAGATGTAGATGTAGATGTAGATGTAGATGTAGGTGTAGATGTAGGTGTAGGTGTAGATGGTGTAGATGTAGATGTAGGTGTAGATGTAGATGTAGGTGTAGATGTAGATGTAGGTGTAGATGTAGGTGTAGATGTAGATGTAGATGTAGGTGTAGATGGTGTAGGTGTAGATGTAGGTGTAGATGAAGATGTAGGTGTAGGTGTAGATGTAGATGTAGGTGTAGATGTTAGTGTAGATGTAGATGTAGGTGTAGATATAGATGTAGGTGTAGATGTAGGTGTAGGTGTAGATGTAGATGTAGGTGTAGATGAAGGTGTAGATGTAGGTGTAGATGTAGGTGTAGATGTAGATGTAGGTGTAGATGTAGATGTGTAGATGTAGGTGTAGATCTAGATGTAGATGTAGGTGTAGATGTAGATGTAGATGTACATGTAGGTGTAGGTGTAGATGTTGGTGTAGATGTAGGTGTAGATGTAGCTGAAGGTGTAGATGTTTAGGTGTAGATGTAGGTGTAGATGTTGGTGTAGATGTAAGTGTAGATGTTAAGGTGTAGGTGTAGATGTAGATGTAGGTGTAGATGTAGATGTAGGTGTAGATGTAGATGTAGGTGTAGATGAAGGTGTAGGTGTAGATGTAGGTGTAGATGAAGGTGTAGATGTAGATGAAGGTGTAGGTGTAGATATTAGGTGTAGATGTAGGTGTAGAGGTTGGTGTAGATGGTGTAGATGTAGATGTAGGTGTAGATGTAAGGTGTAGATGTAGGTGTAGATGTAGGTGTAGATGTAGGTGTAGATGTAGATGTAGGTGTAGATGTAGATGTAGATGTAGATGTAGGTGTAGATGTAGGTGTAGATGTAGGTGTAGGTGTAGATGTAGGTGTAGATGTAGATGTAGGTGTAGATGTAGGTGTAGATGTAGGTGTAGATGTAGATGTAGGTGTAGATGTAGGTGTAGATGTAGATGTAGGTGTAGATGTAGATGTAGGTGTAGATGTAGATGTAGGTGTAGAGTGTAGATGTAGGTGTAGATGTAGGTGTAGATGTAGATGTAGATGTAGATGTAGGTGTAGATGTAGATGTAGATGTAGATGTAGGTGTAGATGAAGGTGTAGATGTAGGTGTAGATGTAGGTGTAGATGTAGATGTAGGTGTAGATGTAGATGTAGATGTAGGTGTATATGTAGATGTAGATGTAGATGTAGGTGTAGATGTAGATGTAGATGTAGGTATAGATAGGTAGATGTAGATGTAGATGTACATGTAGATGTAGGTGTAGATGTAGATGTAGATGTAGATCTAGGTGTATATGTAGATGTAGGTGTAGATGTAGGTGTAGATGTAGGTGTAGATGTAGATGTAGGTATAGATGTAGATGTAGATGTAGGTGTAGATGTAGGTGTAGATGTAGATGTAGATGTAGATGTAGGTGTAGATGTAGATGTAGGTGTAGGTGTAGATGTAGGTGTAGATGTAGGTGTAGATGTAGGTGTAGATGTAGATGTAGGTGTAGATGTAGATGTAGGTGTAGATGTAGATGTAGATGTAGATGTAGATGTTGATGTAGGTGTAGGTGTAGATGTAGGTGTAGATGTAGATGTAGGTGTAGATGTAGATGTAGGTGTAGGTGTAGATGTAGATGTAGGTGTAGATGTAGGTGTAGGTGTAGATGTAGATGTAGATGTAGGTGTAGATGTAGGTGTAGATGTAGGTGTAGATGTAGATGTAGGTGTAGATGTAGATGTAGGTGTAGATGTAGGTGTAGATGTAGATGTAGATGTAGGTGTAGATGTAGGTGTAGATGTAGATGTAGATGTAGGTGTAGATGTAGATGTAGGTGTAGATGTAGGTGTAGATGTAGATGTAGATGTAGGTGTAGATGTAGGTGTAGATGTAGATGTAGATGTAGGTGTAGATGTAGGTGTAGATGTAGATGTAGGTGTAGATGTAGATGTAGGTGTAGATGTAGGTGTAGGTGTAGATGTAGATGTAGATGTAGATGTAGGTGTAGATGTAGATGTAGCCTTTGTTGGCAGTGACGGAGGTCAAACGTTCTCTCTAAGTCCTAACAAGGTTTTCACACGTGTTGCTGGTGTTTTGGCCCGTTCTTCCATGCAGATGTTTGGGGCAACACGGACTTTCACTCCCCCCAAGGAGTTTCTATGGGGGGGGGGAGATCTGGAGACTGGCTAGGCCCCTCCAGGACCGTGAAATGCTTATTTTCTATGGGGGGGGTTTGAGATCTGGAGACTGGCTCGGCCCCTCCAGGACCGTGAAATGCTTATTTTCTATGGGGGGGAGATCTGGAGACTGGCTCGGCCCCTCCAGGACCGTGAAATGCTTCTTAGGAAGCCCCCCCCTTGTTGCCGGGCAGCGTGTTTGGATGCTGATGGAAGGAGGTTTTCCCCCCGTTCATTCTTTCCTTCACACGGATCAGTCGTCCTGGTCCCCGTGCAGAAAAACAGCCCCACAGCATGATGCTTCCACCCCCATGCTTCACAGTAGGTATGGATGCAGTTCAGCATCTTTCTCCTCCAACACCAGAAGCTGCGTTTCTACCAAAAAGTTCTGTTTTGGTTTCATCTGAACATATTCCATTCTTAAGCAGGGGGGGCACGTCTGGCACTGCAGGATCTGAGTCCCTGGCTTAAGCAGGGGGGGCACGTCTGGCACTGCAGGATCTGAGTCCCTGGCTTAAGCAGGGGGGGCACGTCTGGCACTGCAGGATCTGAGTCCCTGGCAGCGTCGTGTGTTACTGAGAGTAGCTTTGTTACTGTGGTCCCAGCTCTCTGCAGGTCATTCACTAGCCCCCCCGTGTGGCTCCCTGCAGGTCATTCACTAGCCCCCCCCCCCGTGTGGCTCTCTGCAGGTCATTCACTAGCCCCCCCGTGTGGCTCCCTGCAGGTCATTCACTAGCCCCCCCCCCCCCCCGTGTGGCTCTCTGCAGGTCATTCACTAGCCCCCCGTGTGGTTCTCTGCAGGTCATTCACTAGCCCCCCCGTGTGGCTCTCTGCAGCTCATTCACTAGCCCCCCCGTGTGGCTCTCTGCAGCTCATTCACTAGCCCCCCCGTGTGGCTCTCTGCAGGTCATTCACTAGCCCCCCCCCCGTGTGGTTCTCTGCAGGTCATTCACTAGCCCCCCCCGTGTGGTTCTCTGCAGCTCATACACTAGCCCCCCCCCCCCCCCCCCTCCAAGTGGCTCTCTGCAGCTCATTCACTAGGCCCCCCCGTGTGGCTCTCTGCAGGTCATTCACTAGCCCCCCGTGTGGCTCTGCAGGTCATTCACTAGCCCCCCCGTGTGGCTCTGCAGGTCATTCACTAGGCCCCCCGTGTGGTTCTCTGCAGGTCACTCACTAGCCCCCGTGTGGCTCTCTGCAGGTCATTCACTCGGCCCCCCCGTGTGGTTCTGGGATTTTTCTCACCGTTCTTGTGATCATCTTGACCCCACGGGGGGGGGAGATCTTGCATGAGCCCCAGATGGGGGGAGGTTCTCCGTGGGCGTGTGAGTTTTCTGTCGCAGATTCAGGCTTCCAGCTGCAGGTCTGCAAGTTTGTTCCTGGTTCCTTTCACAGCTCTTTGGTCGCGGCCATAGTGGAGTTTGGAGTGTGATGGTCTGAGGTTGTGGACAGGTGTCTTTATACTGATAATGAGTTCAAACACGTGCAATTAATACAGGTAACCCCCCCCCCCCCCTTTTTTAAAAACAATATAACATTTATATGAAATAGTAATATAACAATTATATAACAATAATCAGTCAGTCTTGTTCTTCAGGGTGATGCTGCTGCAGGAATGAATTCCTGTATCTCTCCGTCCTACAGTGAACTTGACGCAGCCTCCCACTGAACACACTCTGATGATTCTTCACCGTGTTGTGGAGAGGAGGAAGAATCCTCCATCATCTTCATCAGATTGTGCAGCATTCTTTTCTGAACGATCATCTCCAGAGTTCTCCCCAGCACAGAACCAGCTTTCTTGATCAGCTTGTTTAGTTTCTTCAAGTTTCTGGTTCTGGTCCTGGTTCTGGTCCTGGTCCTGGTCCTGGTCCTGGTCCTGGTCCTGGTCCTGGTTCTGGTTCTGGTCCTGGTTCTGGTTCTGGTCTGTAGTCATCTGGTTCAGCTGGTTGTGGGTTTTTAGGGACAGGAACAAGACAGGATGTTTTCCACAGCACAGGAACTCTGTTCTGTCTCAGGCTGGTGTTAAAAAGGTGCTGGAGAACCGGACATAGTTGTTCTGAGCAGGTCTGGAGAACCGGACATAGTTGTTCTGAGCGGGTCTGGAGAACCGGACATAGTTGTTCTGAGCGGGTCTGGAGAACCGGACATAGTTGTTCTGAGCGGGTCTGGAGAACCGGACATAGTTGTTCTGAGCAGGTCTGGAGAACCGGACATAGTTGTTCTGAGCGGGTCTGGAGAACCGGACATAGTTGTTCTGAGCAGGTCTGGAGAACCGGACATAGTTGTTCTGAGCAGGTCTGGAGAACTCTAGGACTGACACCATCTGGACCTGCAGCCTTGTTCCGGTTCAGTTTCTCCAGCTGTTTCTGGACCTGGTCACAGGAGACAGTCAGGCTGGAGGTGGAGACAGAGGAGGTCTCAGGATGTCCTGATGTGGAGACAGAGGAGGTCTCAGGATGTCCTGATGTGGAGACAGAGGAGGTCTCAGGATGTCCTGATGTGGAGACAGAGGAGGTCTCATGATGTCCTGATGTGGAGACAGAGGAGGTCTCAGGATGTCCTGATGTGGAGGCAGAGGAGGTCTCAGGATGTCCTGATGTGGGGGGAGAGGAGGTCTCAGGATGTCCTGATGTGGAGACAGAGGAGGTCTCAGGATGTCCTGATGTGGAGACAGAGGAGGTCTCATGATGTCCTGATGTGGAGACAGAGGAGGTCTCAGGATGTCCTGATGTGGAGGCAGAGGAGGTCTCAGGATGTCCTGATGTGGGGGAGAGGAGGTCTCAGGATGTCCTGATGTGGAGACAGAGGAGGTCTCAGGATGTCCTGATGTGGAGACAGAGGAGGTCTCAGGATGTCCTGATGTGGAGACAGAGGAGGTCTCAGGATGTCCTGATGTGGGGGGAGAGGAGGTCTCAGGATGTCCTGATGTGGAGACAGAGGAGGTCTCAGGATGTCCTGATGTGGAGGGAGAGGAGGTCTCAGAATGTCCTGATGTGGAGACAGAGGAGGTCTCAGGATGTCCTGATGTGGAGACAGAGGAGGTCTCAGGATGTCCTGATGTGGAGGGAGAGGAGGTCTCAGAATGTCCTGATGTGGAGACAGAGGAGGTCTCAGGATGTCCTGATGTGGAGACAGAGGAGGTCTCAGGATGTCCTGATGTGGAGGGAGAGGAGGTCTCAGAATGTCCTGATGTGGAGACAGAGGAGGTCTCAGGATGTCCTGATGTGGAGACAGAGGAGGTCTCAGGATGTCCTGATGTGGAGGGAGAGGAGGTCTCAGGATGTCCTGATGTGGAGACAGAGGAGGCTGTGTTCAGGTCCATGACTGAGGTGCAGGGTGACAGAGTGGGGGTGGGACAGGAAAGCTGTGGGCTCATGGAGGGTGTGTGGTGTGTTGGGTTGTCGGCAGGGGGGAACTGAACCTATTGAAGAACATGTTCAGTTCGTTAGCTCTGTCCAGACCTCCATCAGTCTGGTCCCCCTTTAACTTGAAGCCAGTGATCTTCTTCATTCCCGACCACACATTCCTCACGTTGTTCTGCTGGAGCTGGCTCTCCAACTTCTTCCTGTCGTCCTCCTTCACTTCTTAGTCTGTGTTTTCAGTTGTTTTTGTGTGGTCTTCAGTAACTCCCTGTCTCCATCCCTGAAAGCTTTCTTTTTGATGTTCAGCAGCTTTTTCAGGTCTCTGGTGATCCAGGGTTTGTTATTGGGGAAGCACCTCACTGTTCTTGTTGGAACGATGCTGTCCACACAGAAGTTTATGTAATCTGTCACACACTCAGTCATGGTGTTGATGTCATCTCCATGAGGTTCACAGAGGACATTCCAGTCTAAAATATGCCAATATTTTAAAAGCAGTCCTTCACCAGGAGTCAACCTCCAGAGGCCACGCCCCCCACCACCATCACTGCTACTTTGTATGTGCAGAACGTGAAGAAATGACAATAACAATGACTTTGATGTTCGTTTACTGCAGCAGCTTCTTGTCAGTGAACGCAGCCTGATGTCACCTGTCAATCAAACAGAGATGTTCCCACATGCAGGACCAGGACCTGGACCTGGACCACGGGGACATGTTCTACTTCAGGTGTTCGTCCACATGCACACGGAGCCACAGATGACAACTTTATTTACTGGTGAACGTGCAGCGAATAAACACTAAACAACAACAAAGCAATCGTTTATTTGACAGGAAAAAGACGAAACATTTACGTTACTGATGCCGACTCAGCAAAAATGTCTCAGATTTACCTCATGAAGACAAAAAACTCAGAACAAACACCAGAGATTAGAATGTGAACCCTGCAGAACAGAGACTGGTCCTGGTCCTGGTCCTGGTCCAGGTCCTGATCCTGATCCAGGCTCGGTCCTGGTCCTGGTCCTGGTCCTGGTCCCGGTCCAGGTCCTGATCCTGGTCCAGGTCCTGATCCTGATCCAGGCTCGGTCCTGGTCCTGGTCCTGGTCCTGGTCCCGGTCCTGATCCTGGTCCTGGTCCAGGTCCTGGTCCTGGTCCAGGTCCTGATCCTGATCCAGGTCTCGGTCCTGGTCCTGGTCCTGGTCCTGGTCCAGGTCCTGATCCTGGTCCTGGTCCAGGTCCTGATCCTGGTCCAGGTCCTGATCCTGATCCAGGCTCGGTCCTGGTCCTGGTCCTGGTCCTGGTCCCGGTCCTGATCCTGGTCCTGGTCCTGGTCCTGATCCTGGTCCAGGCTCGGTCCTGGTCCTGGTCCTGGTCCAGGCCCGGTCCTGGTTCCGGTCCTGGTCCCGGTCCAGGTCCTGATCCAGGTCCAGGTCCCGGTCCTGGTCCTGGTCCCGGTCCTGGTCCCGGTCCAGGTCCTGATCCAGGTCCAGGTCCCAGTCCTGGTCCTGGTCCCGGTCCCGATCCTGGTCCCGGTCCCGGTCCTGGTCCTGATCCCGGTCCCGGTCCCGGTCTGGTTCCGGTCCTGGTCCTGATCCCGGTCCTGGTCCTGGTCCTGATCCCGGTCCAGGTTCCGGTCCTGATCCCGGTCCCGATCCTGGTCCTGGTTCCGGTCCCGGTCCCGGTCCCGGTCTGGTTCCGGTCTCATTTCTGGTTCAGCCAGCTGAAGGAGAACACGTGTTTGGGTCCGTCTTTGTCTTCGGACTCGTTCTGCTGATCCGACTGAAGAAGAAGAGAAGACGTCACGTGACCACACAGAGCGCTCAGATGTCCTGCAGCACCTAAACGCAGCATCGTACCTGAGGGGCGGGGCTGCTGGTGGGGAGGGGCAGAGGTGGCGGGGCCTGGCTAGATGACGGGGGGCGTGGCTCTTGGTCTGTGGGGTGGGCGGGGCCTCTGACGGTCTCTGGGGAGGCGTGGCTGAGAGGTCAGGTGACAGCGGAGACTGCTGATTGGCTGCTGGTCCTGCAGCTGCCGCAGGTGCAACGTGCTGCTGCGATTCAGGCCGAAGTCCTCTAAGCTCCGCCTCCTCTTCATCTTCCTCATCATCCTCATCAACTAAGAACAGAGGAAATGATGTCACTCAGTAATAGCAGCAAGTTTATTCACATACCGCATGTGTGTAACCACAGGTGTCCAGAGTGCCTCACATCATATGAAAATAAGAGACGCACAACATTGAAATTTTGGCCGATATCCAAAATGCCGATATTTTAAAACTCATGTGGCCGATAACTGATATATCGATTCCGATGTTAAAGCTGAAAAATAAGCAGTCATTTCAAATAGCAGTTTTGTTATCCGTTTCCGACACTTTGAAAAATATGCCGATATCAAATCGGTATTTAGAAATGCAGTATCAGTCAATTTTACTTACAAAATCTCACAAAATTTTATCGCTCTGTTACGAAATCTCAGTGGAATTCACGATATTGAGTGAATTCTCGCAAGAGTGATGTAATGTTGTGAGATTTAATTAGTAAAATAGATTTATAACGCGTTTTTAAACGTTAATATGATATCACCATATAAAGCTATTGCGATATTTCGTCGATAGTGTATCGATGTTTTTTCCCATCCCGTCTGTAAAAAAATATGTTTTTGAAGAAGAAGTAGGTTTTTTTTTACTTTGGAAACAGCGGACTGATCGGTTAAATATCTGTTAAATATCAGTGGGGTCACCGATGTCCGATACGCAGTTTTAAGGCCGATATAGGCCGATACCGATAGGGGGCCAATTATATCGTGCATCCCCAATAAAAACCATAAAACATTCAAAGATAAGATGAAAATAAAATAAAAGAACTGAAACAGTAACAGCAGCCAGGTTAGACGATTTACAACTAGGAATGCCAGATATAATCGGCCTCCTATCGGTATCGGCCTAAATCAGCCTTAAAACTGAGTAGCCACCCCACCGATATTTAACCGATATTTTACCGATTAGCCCGCTCTTTCTGAAGTCTAAAAAAACCCTCTTTTACTTCAAAAAACGTTTTTTTACAGACTTTACAACTTCTAAAGACTATGGGTGGGAAAAATTATGGATACACTGAAATATTGCGATATTTTCATATGCTGATATCATATTGACATTTAAAAATGCAGTATTGATCTGTCTTACAAACGAAATCTCGCGACATTTCATTGTTCTGTTACAAAGTCTCGTGGGAATTCACAAAAGATCATGAGATTTTGTAACGGAATGATGAAATCTCGCGATATTTATTAAGTACAATAGATCAATGCCATGTTTTTAGATATTGATTTAATATCGGCATATAAAAATAATGCGATATTTCAGTGTATCAATATTTTTTCCCACTCCTATTTTTTAAAGTGTCGGTAACAGATAAAACTATTTGCAATGACTGCTTATTTTTTTCAGCTTTAATATTGGTATCGATATCCGTTATTGGCCACATGAATTTTAAAATATCAGCATATCGGATATCGGCAAAGATTCCAAAATCGTACATCCCTAATCATTTCTAAAAGAACTTGTATTGATCTGCTTAATTTTGATAAGAACAAGATCACATCATCTGCAAACAGAGAGATCCTGCGCTCTGCAGGTCCGACAGCGATTCCTCGTCGTATCTTTTACCGGCAGCCTGAACGCAGCCTTGTGGGGAAAGATTCTGCTCTGTGATTGGTCGGGGAAGTTGTTGTTTACGTTTGATGAAGCTGATGTTGGCCAGCGCTCTCCTCTGGGGCTCAAAGTTGGCGGTGAAGTGCTCCATGTTCTCATATCCGTGCTGGAGCTTGTCCAGGTGAGCCGTGTCGGTGGCCTGCAGGAGCCTGAGAGGAGGCGCACGGGTCAGTCCGGGACACACACAACAACAACAACAACACAACAACAATAACGACAGAATAGCTTTTCCCAGCCCTGACAGGCGGCTCGGACCAAACCAAATGATGACAGATCAGCAACATGCTAACAGAAGTAAACCAAAACAAAACCACAGAGGTGAATAAAAACAACACTTACTGTAAATAGAATAATAACAAGAGGAAAACTAGGGCTGGGAAAAAATATCCACACACTGAAATATCGTGATATTTTCATATGCAGATTTCATATAGATATTTAAAAATGCGATATTGATCTATTTTACCAACGAAATCTCGCGACATTTCACAAACACCAGCAAGATTACGTGACTGAACGACGAAATCTCGCGAGATTCCATCAGTAAAATAGATCGATACAGCAATTTTTAATATCGATATGATATCAGCATATGAAAATATCCTGATTTTTCAGTGTATCGATATTTTTTTGCAGCCCTAAGGAAAACTTACACGGACAGAGACAAATGAGAGTAAACGACAACAAAATCAGCTTACTTCTGCAGCAGGGGCTTCGTCATCTGAAGAGGAAATTCAAACAGAAACTTTATTAACATGAATCTCAACAACACGCTGACGCTTAAAGGCGCTATAGACCAGTGATTCTTAACCATGTGGGCTGCGAGGACCGTATATTTCCACTGTTATTTATGACTGGATGAGTTGTAATGCAGCCCCCCCCCCCCCCCCCACCTGGTGGCGCTAATCTGTCAGAGTTCAACAAACAAGCAGAAGAAGACACTCAGCTAGCCGCTAGCCTGTAGCTAACGTTGTAAAGAAGAATTAAAACTAAATAATGAAGATAAAAATGGTCCCAAACCCTAAAGAGGCAAAAATCCACTCCAGTTTATTAAATACGGATTAGTGAGTGGAGATAACAAAGCAGAGCTGGAAGATGGATGGAGCACCAGCTAATGCTAACGCTAATGCTAATGCTAACGCTATCTGCTGCTTCATCCAGAAACAAACATCTAACACTCTTTGGAAAGAGAGAAAATCAGCTGTTGATGCAGAAAATGTCTGTTATGTTTCTAAGAAAAGTTTAAATAAATAAATTGTTCAAAGAGATTTTCCAAAGCAGCTGGTTTGAGATTAAATGTTGATAAATGGGAATTATTTGCGCTGCGTGACCAGACTGAACGAGCTGTTCGTAACATTACAGTCAAAATAGATATTTGGGTTGTTCCAGCAGAGATAACGAAGTCCGGGAGACAGAAAATGTTGGTGAAAATATAGATAAATGTAAAAGCAGTTTGGGAGAGTCGTGATCAAGAAGGATTTATTCCATCTCCACATTTCTGACAAAACGTCCAAACTCATCAACAGGATCCATTTTAAGTTCATATGGAAAATAAGTGTCAGTATATTAGAGGAGCAGATGTGGTGGGGAGGACTGGTGAGGGGGGTTTAGAGACGTGAGTTACAAATGGCTGCAGCATTCCCAGCACAGCTCCTCAGCAAGTTGGAGGCATTGATTTTCTGTTACGGTGTGATTATGAGATCAGTAAAATGCCTGTGAAGAGATCCAACTATCACCAACAGGTTCTCCTTTACTGGAACTTAATATACAAGCACAGCCCCCAGGGATGGGATCATTAATGTCTTAGTAGTTCCTCATAGTCCAGTCACAGCTGCACCTGAGACCACTGATCCACTCACACATGAAAACATCTTCATGTCTGGGAGAATTTTGGCCACTAACAGCCACCGTACATTCACAGCAGTGCTGGAATATGACGTCATTTGAAAGAAGACATCTTTTATTTCAAATACCATCTTTACCACTAGATGTCAGTAATTCTTACGGACTGTACCTTTATTGGAACTTTGTAGACCGGCACTCTGTTGTATATGTTTCTACCTTCATGAATATTTCTATTTTATTTATTTTTTTCTATTTTCTATGTATATTTCCTAAACTGATACAGCATCTGTAATAAGTGGTACCAAACTGATAGAAATGTGCCTTAAATGACCACTGTGGACCCCTGAGCAAGGTCCTTCCTGTCTCTCTCTGATGTCTTCCTGTCTCTCTGATCTCTTCCTGTCTCTCTTTGATCTCTTCCTGTCTCTCTGATCTCTTCCTGTCTCTCTCTGATCTCTTCCTGTCTCCCTTTGATCTCTTCCTGTCTCTCTTTGATCTCTTCCTGTCTCTCTGATCTCTTCCTGTCTCTCTTTGATCTCTTCCTGTTTCTCTTTGATCTCTTCCTGTCTCCCTTTGATCTCTTCCTGTCTCCCTTTGATCTCTTCCTGTCTCTCTTTGATCTCTTCCTGTCTCTCTGATCTCTTCCTGTCTCTCTTTGATCTCTTCCTGTTTCTCTTTGATCTCTTCCTGTCTCCCTTTGATCTCTTCCTGTCTCTCTGATCTCTTCCTGTCTCTCTTTGATCTCTTCCTGTCTCTCTTTGATCTCTTCCTGTCTCTCTGATCTCTTCCTGTCTCTCTCTGATCTCTTCCTGTCTCCCTTTGATCTCTTCCTGTCTCTCTTTGATCTCTTCCTGTCTCTCTGATCTCTTCCTGTCTCTCTTTGATCTCTTCCTGTTTCTCTTTGATCTCTTCCTGTCTCCCTTTGATCTCTTCCTGTCTCCCTTTGATCTCTTCCTGTCTCTCTTTGATCTCTTCCTGTCTCTCTGATCTCTTCCTGTCTCTCTTTGATCTCTTCCTGTTTCTCTTTGATCTCTTCCTGTCTCTCTTTGATCTCTTCCTGTCTCTCTTTGATCTCTTCCTGTTTCTCTTTGATCTCTTCCTGTCTCCCTTTGATCTCTTCCTGTCTCCCTTTGATCTCTTCCTGTCTACAGTTTCAGACTTCAGAGGATCTGTGTCTTTAGTTTAAACATGACACTTTGGTTCCGGGTTACCTGCAGGAATATGGCCATCTCGGACTCGTCCATGGTCTGGATGGCGGTCTCCAGCAGCTTGGCGGTGCTGTCCAGGTGCTCGCTGTACCTCCTGCTCAGGCTGCGGATGTAGTGGAGCTTCTCCTCCTGCTCAGCGTTCACCCTCAGCGTCATCTCACCTTTCTTCTCCTCCAGCAGCGCAAACAGGTGATCGAACATTTCACACACCTTTGACTTCTGTCTGCGGCCATTTTCCTGCAAAGACACAGAAGTGAGAAGAAATCATTGCCAGGGCCAATCAGGCCCCGACACAATACCCAATGGGGCCCTGACAGGTGGGCCAATGAGACCCCAAAACAAGGCCAAATGGGGCCCCAACACTAGGCCCAATGGGGTCTTGACAAAAGGCCCAATGAGGCCCTGAAAGAAGAGCCAATGGGACCCCAAACAAAGTGCCCATTGGGCCTTTAAGAGGGCCCACCAGCCCGCCTGTCTCCTATAGTCAGATGAACTGGAGAAACTGAACCGGACCAAGGTTTCAGGTCCAGATGGGTTGAGTCCCGGAGTTCGGTAGACCTGCTCAGAACCACTATGTCCGGTACTCCAGGCCTGAGACAGAACAGAGTTCCAGTGCTGTGTAAAACATCCTGTCTTGTTCCTGTCCCCAAAAACCAGCCGAACCAGATGACTCCAGACCAGTTCTGATGTCCCCCATCATGAAAGTCCTGCAGAGACTCTTACTTGCCTAACTCCACCTCAACCAGCAAGTAGACAGGTTTCAGGACCTGTCCCAGGTTCCTGATCCAGCTGGTAGCAGCTGGTAGAACAGAGAACCCAGTGATGAGGTCTGAACATAGAACCCAGCGATGAGGTCAGAACATAGAACCCAGTGATGAGGTCTGAACATAGAACCCAGTGATGAGGTCTGAACATAGAACCCAGTGATGAGGTCTGAACATAGAACCCAGCGATGAGGTCAGAACAGAGAACCCAGTGATGAGGTCAGAACATAGAACCCAGTGATGAGGTCAGAACAGAGAACCCAGTGATGAGGTCAGAACAGAGAACCCAGTGATGAGGTCAGAACAGAGAACCCAGTGATGAGGTCAGAACATAGAACCCAGTGATGAGGTCAGAACAGAGAACCCAGCGATGAGGTCAGAACAGAGAACCCGGTGATGAGGTCAGAACAGAGAACCCAGCGATGAGGTCAGAACAGAGAACCCAGTGATGAGGTCAGAACAGAGAACCCGGCGATGAGGTCTGAACATAGAACCCGGCGATGAGGTCAGAACAGAGAACCCGGCGATGAGGTCAGAACAGAGAACCCAGTGATGAGGTCAGAACAGAGAACCCAGTGATGAGGTCTGAACATAGAACCCAGTGATGAGGTCTGAACATAGAACCCAGCGATGAGGTCAGAACAGAGAACCCAGCGATGAGGTCAGAACATAGAACCCAGTGATGAGGTCAGAACAGAGAACCCAGCGATGAGGTCAGAACAGAGAACCCGGCGATGAGGTCAGAACAGAGAACCCAGCGATGAGGTCAGAACAGAGAACCCAGTGATGAGGTCTGAACATAGAACCCGGCGATGAGGTCAGAACATAGAACCCAGTGATGACGTCAGAACATAGAACCCGGTGATGAGGTCAGAACATAGAACCCAGTGATGACGTCAGAACATAGAACCCGGCGATGAGGTCAGAACATAGAACCCGGTGATGAGGTCAGAACAGGGAACCCAGTGATGACGTCAGAACATAGAACCCGGCGATGAGGTCAGAACAGAGAACCCAGCGATGAGGTCAGAACATAGAACCCGGCGATGAGGTCAGAACAGAGAACCCGGCGATGAGGTCAGAACATAGAACCCGGCGATGAGGTCAGAACATAGAACCCGGCGATGAGGTCAGAACAGAGAACCCGGCGATGAGGTCAGAACAGAGAACCCAGCGATGAGGTCAGAACATAGAACCCGGCGATGAGGTCAGAACAGAGAACCCGGCGATGAGGTCAGAACATAGAACCCAGCGATGAGGTCAGAACATAGAACCCGGTGATGAGGTCAGAACATAGAACCCAGTGATGACGTCAGAACATAGAACCCGGCGATGAGGTCAGAACATAGAACCCAGTGATGAGGTCAGAACAGAGAACCCAGTGATGAGGTCTGAACATAGAACCCAGTGATGAGGTCTGAACATAGAACCCAGCGATGAGGTCAGAACAGAGAACCCAGCGATGAGGTCAGAACATAGAACCCAGTGATGAGGTCAGAACAGAGAACCCAGCGATGAGGTCAGAACAGAGAACCCGGCGATGAGGTCAGAACAGAGAACCCAGCGATGAGGTCAGAACAGAGAACCCAGTGATGAGGTCTGAACATAGAACCCGGCGATGAGGTCAGAACAGAGAACCCGGCGATGAGGTCAGAACAGAGAACCCAGCGATGAGGTCAGAACATAGAACCCGGCGATGAGGTCAGAACATAGAACCAGGTGATGAGGTCAGAACATAGAACCCAGTGATGACGTCAGAACATAGAACCCGGCGATGAGGTCAGAACATAGAACCCGGTGATGAGGTCAGAACAGGGAACCCAGTGATGACGTCAGAACATAGAACCCGGCGATGAGGTCAGAACAGAGAACCCAGCGATGAGGTCAGAACATAGAACCCGGTGATGAGGTCAGAACAGGGAACCCAGTGATGACGTCAGAACATAGAACCCGGCGATGAGGTCAGAACAGAGAACCCGGCGATGAGGTCAGAACATAGAACCCGGCGATGAGGTCAGAACATAGAACCCGGCGATGAGGTCAGAACAGAGAACCCGGCGATGAGGTCAGAACAGAGAACCCAGCGATGAGGTCAGAACATAGAACCCGGCGATGAGGTCAGAACAGAGAACCCGGCGATGAGGTCAGAACATAGAACCCAGCGATGAGGTCAGAACATAGAACCCGGTGATGAGGTCAGAACATAGAACCCAGTGATGACGTCAGAACATAGAACCCGGCGATGAGGTCAGAACATAGAACCCGGTGATGAGGTCAGAACAGAGAACCCAGTGATGACGTCAGAACATAGAACCCGGCGATGAGGTCAGAACAGAGAACCCGGCGATGAGGTCAGAACAGAGAACCCGGCGATGAGGTCAGAACATAGAACCCGGCGATGAGGTCAGAACATAGAACCCGGCGATGAGGTCAGAACAGAGAACCCGGCGATGAGGTCAGAACAGAGAACCCAGCGATGAGGTCAGAACATAGAACCCGGCGATGAGGTCAGAACAGAGAACCCGGCGATGAGGTCAGAACATAGAACCCGGCGATGAGGTCAGAACAGAGAACCCGGCGATGAGGTCAGAACAGAGAACCCAGTGATGACGTCAGAACATAGAACCCGGCGATGAGGTCAGAACAGAGAACCCGGCGATGAGGTCAGAACAGAGAACCCGGCGATGAGGTCAGAACATAGAACCCAGCGATGAGGTCAGAACAGAGAACCCGGCGATGAGGTCAGAACAGAGAACCCGGCGATGAGGTCAGAACATAGAACCCGGCGATGAGGTCAGAACATAGAACCCGGCGATGAGGTCAGAACAGAGAACCCGGCGATGAGGTCAGAACAGAGAACCCAGCGATGAGGTCAGAACATAGAACCCGGCGATGAGGTCAGAACAGAGAACCCGGCGATGAGGTCAGAACATAGAACCCGGCGATGAGGTCAGAACAGAGAACCCGGCGATGAGGTCAGAACAGAGAACCCAGTGATGACGTCAGAACATAGAACCCGGCGATGAGGTCAGAACATAGAACCCAGTGATGACGTCAGAACATAGAACCCAGTGATGAGGTCAGAACAGGGAACCCAGTGATGACGTCCGAACATAGAACCCGGCGATGAGGTCAGAACAGAGAACCCGGCGATGAGGTCAGAACATAGAACCCAGTGATGAGGTCAGAACATAGAACCCAGTGATGAGGTCTGAACATAGAACCCAGTGATGAGGTCAGAACATAGAACCCGGTGATGAGGTCAGAACATAGAACCCAGTGATGAGGTCAGAACATAGAACCCAGTGATGAGGTCAGAACATAGAACCCAGTGATGACGTCAGAATATAGAACCCGGCGATGAGGTCAGAACATAGAACCCAGTGATGACGTCCGAACATAGAACCCGGCGATGAGGTCAGAACAGAGCACCCAGTGATGAGGCCAGAACATAGAACCCGGTGATGAGGTCAGAACATAGAACCCAGTGATGAGGTCAGAACATAGAACCCAGTGATGACGTCAGAACATAGAACCCGGCGATGAGGTCAGAACAGAGCACCCAGTGATGAGGTCAGAACATAGAACCCAGCGATGAGGTCAGAACATAGAACCCGTTGATGAGGTCAGAACATAGAACCCGGCGATGAGGTCAGAACATAGAACCCAGCGATGAGGTCAGAACAGAGAACCCAGCGATGAGGTCAGAACATAGAACCCAGCGATGAGGTCAGAACAGAGAACCCAGCGATGAGGTCAGAACAGAGAACCCAGTGATGAGGTCAGAACATAGAACCCAGCGATGAGGTGATAACATAGAACCCAGCGATGAGGTCAGAACATAGAACCCGCTGATGAGGTCAGAACAGAGAACCCGCTGATGAGGTCAGAACTAGGGGTGTGCCAAAATATCGATACACTGAAATATCACGATATTTTGTCTTGCGATATCATATCGATATTTTAAAAAGCTGTATCGATATTTTTACAAAATCTCGCGAGATTTTGTAAGAGACCAGTGAGATCTCGCGAGATTTCGTTGTTCTTTGTGCAGTGGTTCAGCATGTTGAAAAGTCCCTGCATTAGCACTGATATCTATGTGCATCAGCACTGATATCTATGTGCATCTGCAGGTTCAGGTTAAACTTTAAACATGATGTAAAGTACAAATTAAAATGTGTGTCCAGGTTGTCATAGACCACCCAGTTGTTTGAGATTATGAAGAAATAATGACTGAAATGTTTATTTTTTATATGCTTTCTTAAGAAGAACCACTGTGCACTTTGTTTTACTGTTTTTCTCATTTCATATGAACTGATGTCACTTATGTGCTACTGATTGATAATATTTTGTATTTCATTTCACATGGATTCACTTTGGTTGATAAATTTGGAACGTCTTCAGGGACAAATACTGGGGTCTATCTTAGATAAATGTACTGCAATATATTGATTTTTGCAGAATTACTGTATCGTGATATTATCGTTATTGTAGGCAAAATATCGTGATAGTATCGTATCGCAAGGTACCTAGTGATTCCCAGCCCTAGTCAGAACATAGAACCCGGTGATGAGGTCAGAACATAGAACCCGCTGACGAGGTCAGAACATAAAACCCGCTGATGAGGTCAGAACATAGAACCTGCTGATGAGGTCAGAACATAGAACCTGCTGATGAGGTCAGAACATAGAACCCGCTGATGAGGTCAGAACATAGAACCCGGCGATGTGTGGGATCAGACTCACGTCTACGGCTCGGCACGTCTCCTCCAGGTGGCTGATGACGGCCTGGATCCTCTCGTTGTTCCCCACCAGCATGGAGATGCAGTCGGTGAGCTCCCCCTGCAGACACATCAGAGACAACCAGTTCCACCAGTCACGAGCTGGTCAGTGAACTGGGATGAACTGGAAATTGAACTGGGATATTCTGGAAGTTGAACTGGGATGAACTGGATGTTAAACTGGGATAAACTGGAAATTGAACTGGGATATTCTGGAAATTGAACTGGGATATTCTGGAAATTGAACTGGGATATTGTGGAAATTGAACTGGGATATTCTGGAAATTGAACTGGGATAAACTGAAAATTGAACTGGGATATTCTGGCAATTGAACTTGGATATTCTGGAAATTGAACTGGGATATTCTGGCAATTGAACTTGGATATTCTGGAAATTGAACTGGGATATTCTAAAAGTTGAACTGGGATGAACTGGAAATTGAACTGGGATATTCTGGAAATTGAACTGGGATAAACTGAAAATTGAACTGGGATATTCTGGAAATTGAACTTGGATATTCTGGAAATTGAACTGGGATATTCTAAAAGTTGAACTGGGATAAACTGGAAGTTGAACTGGGATATACTGAAAGTTGAACTGGGATGAACTGGAAATTGAACTGGGATATTCTGGAAGTTGAACTGGGATGAACTGGATGTTAAACTGGGATAAACTGGAAATTGAACTGGGATATTCTGGAAATTGAACTGGGATATTCTGGAAATTGAACTGGGATATTCTGGAAATTGAACTGGGATATTCTGGAAATTGAACTGGGATAAACTGGAAATTGAACTGGGATATTCTGGAAATTGAACTGGGATATTCTGGAAATTGAACTGGGATATTCTGGAAATTGAACTGGGATATTCTGGAAATTGAACTGGGATATTCTGGAAATTGAACTGGGATAAACTGGAAATTGAACTGGGATATTCTGGAAATTGAACTGGGATATTCTGGAAATTGAACTGGGATATTCTGGAAATTGAACTGGGATAAACTGAAAATTGAACTGGGATATTCTGGCAATTGAACTTGGATATTCTGGAAATTGAACTGGGATATTCTAAAAGTTGAACTGGGATAAACTGGAAGTTGAACTGGGATATACTGAAAGTTGAACTGGGATGAACTGGAAATTGAACTGGGATATTTTGGAAATTGAACTGGGATATACTGGAAATTGAACTGGGATATTCTGGAAATTGAACTGGGATATTCTGGAAATTGAACTGGGATGAACTGGAAGTTGAACTGGGACATTCTAGATGCTGTTCCATAATGGAACTTTAATAAGATGGAAATGTTTCCGGGATGTGTTGGTGGACTCTGCGCGTCAGCAGCGTTTCAGACCTTCTGCTTGCTGAAGACGTCGTTCAGCGGTGCCACCTCGCAGTTCTTGTGGGCTCCGAACACCTTGCAGAGTGAGCAGGTGGGCTTGCTGCAGGTGATGCAGTAGATGTTGATCTTCTCGTCCTCGTGTTCCTCACACAATGGCTGCTCCAGCTTCACCTCTGGTGCCGGTTTGCTGATGGATAGACACACAGAAACACCCTCTGTGTTCATGTCTGGTTCATATATGTTTGCTACCTGACGCGGTGCTGCAACGTTCTGATGGTGCTGCAGACCAGTGCAACAGTGACCACCAGTCCAAACTGGTCCAGGTTCATATTTAACTCTGCATCAGTGTAATAACTGGTCCAGGTTCATCTTTAACTCTGCATCAGTGTAATAACTGGTCCAGGTTCATATTTAACTCTGCATCAGTGTAATAACTGGTCCAGGTTCATATTTAACTCTGTATCAGTGTAATAACTGGTCCAGGTTCATATTTAACTCTGCATCAGTGTAATAACTGGTCCAGGTTCATATTTAACTCTGTATCAGTGTAATAACTGGTCCAGGTTCATATTTAACTCTGTATCAGTGTAATAACTGGCCCAGGTTCATATTTAACTCTGTATCAGTGTAATGATCATTTCTGGTTTCTTTCTTTAATAACTAAAGCAAATCCAGCTGCTTTAACAGACTGAACCTGTAAAATGTGGCTGATAAACATGAATAACATCATCTAAAATATATTCTGAGATGGTCACAAACACATTTATATCACACGTAGAATTCATGGAAGAAAATCAGACTCCTACAAGAACAAATCAGAATTAGGCTATAAACACAAAATCTACAACATTTTACTACAAAAAGAGGAACAACAGAAAAAACTGATGGAAACTGATTTAAAAAGAGATAAAATGCTGCAGTAATAGATCACATTGGAAACAAAAAGGCTCAGTTTAAATAATCTGTAAAAACCTGGATTTTATTTGTTTAGACGGGAAATTAAAGCACAAAATTTCATTCAACAAATAATTTATTTATTTTTTGATTATTTATTTACACTTTTCTCTGAATTTTTTAAAGAACTTCCAAACATAACAGACATTTTCTGCATCAACAGCTGATTTTCTTTCTTTTTTTTCTTATAAATTCTTTCTTTCCAACGAGTGTCAGATGTTTGTTTCTAGATGAAGCTGCAGATGCTTCAAGGCTTCCGTTAGCGTTAGCATTAGCATTAGCATTAACGTTAGCATTAGCATTAGCTGGTGCTCCATCCATCTTCCAGCTCTGCTTTGTTATCTCCACTCTCTAATCCGTATTTAATAAACTGGAGTGGGTTTTTGCCTCTTTAGGGTTTGGGACCATTTTTATCTTCATTATTTAGTTTTAATTCTTCTTTACAACGTTAGCTACAGGCTAGCGGCTAGCTGAGTGACTTCTTCTGCTTGTTTGTTGAAATCTGACACATTAGCGCCACCAGGTGGCGGGGGGGGGGGGGGGGGGGGGGCTACATTTCAACTCATCCAGTCATAAATAACAGTGTAATGGTCCTCGCGGCCTCTAGGTGGCGCTGGAGGCCCCTTGGTGAAGAATCACTGCTGTAGACTTTGAATTCACATTTTAATCTCATTCAGTGACTCAACAGTTTTCTGCCCCTCCCCCACATTGTGCCGAAACTCATCAGCTGCAGACCTTAAATAATCCTGCTGCTGACCCACATTTAGAAATAACGCAGTCAGCAGCCTCTGCTGGGAAACTGGTGACCAGTGATGAAGGTTAAACTCAGTTCCGTCCAAGATTTTATAAATGCTTTCTCCGAAAATTCCTGATTTCACAGCAGCATCTGTGAAACGTGGAGATCTTTAGTGTTTTCCAGTGCAGTTTTTCTGTGATTTACCTGTTGCTTTAAATACATGACATCATCAGACCAGGACCAGACCTGAATCATGACATCATCAGACCAGGACCAGACCTGAATCATGACATCATCAGACCAGGACCAGACCTGACACATGACATCATCAGACCAGGACCAGACCTGAATCATGACATCATCAGACCAGGACCAGACCTGAATCATGACATCATCAGACCAGGACCAGACCTGAATCATGACATCATCAGACCAGGACCAGACCTGAATCATGACATCATCAGACCAGGACCAGACCTGACACATGACATCATCAGACCAGGACCAGACCTGAATCATGACATCATCAGACCAGGACCAGACCTGAATCATGACATCATCAGACCAGGACCAGACCTGAATCATGACATCATCAGACCAGGACCAGACCTGAATCATGACATCATCAGACCAGGACCAGACCTGAATCATGACATCATCAGACCAGGACCAGACCTGAATCATGACATCATCAGACCAGGACCAGACCTGAATCATGACATCATCAGACCAGGACCAGACCTGACACATGACATCATCAGACCAGGACCAGACCTGAATCATGACATCATCAGACCAGGACCAGACCTGAATCATGACATCATCAGACCAGGACCAGACCTGAATCATGACATCATCAGACCAGGACCAGACCTGACACATGACATCATCAGACCAGGACCAGACCTGAATCATGACATCATCAGACCAGGACCAGAGCTGAATCATGACATCATTAGACCAGGACCAGACCTGAATCATGACATCATCAGACCAGGACCAGACCTGAATCATGACATCATCAGACCAGGACCAGACCTGACACATGACATCATCAGACCAGGACCAGACCTGAATCATGACATCATCAGACCAGGACCAGACCTGAATCATGACATCATCAGACCAGGACCAGACCTGAATCATGACATCATCAGACCAGGACCAGACCTGAATACATGACATCATCAGACCAGGACCAGACCTGAATCATGACATCATCAGACCAGGACCAGACCTGACATCATGACATCATCAGACCAGGACCAGACCTGAATCATGACATCATCAGACCAGGACCAGACCTGAATCATGACATCATCAGACCAGGACCAGACCTGAATCATGACATCATCAGACCAGGACCAG
>JALJCO010010985.1:0-88800 GCA_023101725.1 Atherinomorus stipes | reverse complement strand
GTGCACGTGCTTGACCAGTAAGGTTAAACCAGCGCTGGTGCACGTGCTGGACTGAAGTAACATTAAACCAGCACTGGTGCACGTGCTGGATCTCAGGAATGACAAACCCTCATCGCGTCCTGGCACGCGTCTCCAACGGGGTGGTTAGAAACCAGCGCTGGTGCACGTGCTGACTAGCAAGGTCAAACCAGCACTGGTGCACGTGCTGGACCAGTGCGGCCGTGCACCGGTGCTGGTGCACGTGCTGGACCAGTAACATTAAGCCAGCACTGGTGCACATGCTTGACCAGTAAGGCTGGAACCAGCGCTGGTGCACGTGCAGTGGGACCAAGCGCAGGCAACATTAAACCAGCACTGGCTGCACGTGCTGACCAGTAAGGTTAATCCAGCACTGGTGCACGTGCTGTACCAGTAAGGTTTAACTACAGCACTGGCTGCACGTCTGGAGTCAAGGTTAAACCAGCGCTGGTGCACGTGCTGACTTCACAGTATGGTTTTCAAAACCAGCGCTGGTGCACGCCCTTCATTATAACGTAAAACCAGCGCTGGTGCACGAACTGGACCAGTAACAATAACCAGCACGGTGCACGTGCTGTACCAGTAAGGTCAAACCAGCACTGGTGCACGTCTTGGACCAGTAACAGCATTAGTCCAGCACTGGTTCACCTACTCTACCAGTAAGGTCAAACAAGCGCTGGTGCACGTGCTGGACCAGTAACATTTAACAACACTGGTGCACGTGCTGTACCAGTAACGATAAACCAGCACTGGTGCACGTGCTGGACCAGTAAGGTTAAACCAGCACTGGTGCACGATGCTGACCGTTAAGGTTAAACCAGCGCTGGTGCACGTACTGTACCAGTAAGGTTAAACAGCGCTGGTGCACGTGCTGGACCAGTAAGGTTAAACCAGCACTGGTGCCGTGCTGGACCAGTAAGGTTAAACCAGCGCTGGTACACGTGCTGTACCAGTAAGGTTAAACCAGCGCTGTGCACATGCTGGCCCAGTAAAGTTAAACCAGCGCTGGTGCACGTACTGTACCAGTAAAGTTAAACCAGCGCTGGTGCACGTGCTGTACACAGTAAGGTCAAACCAGCGCTGAAGCACGTGCTGGACCAGTAAGGTTAAACCAGCGCTAACACACGGGCGGACCATGTAACATTAAACCAGCATGGTGCACGGCTGGACCAGTAACATTAAAAAAGCGCTGGTGCACGTGCTGACCAGTAAGGTTAAACCAGCGCTGCTGCACGAGCCTATACCAGTGGGAAAGTTAAACCCGCGCTGGTGCACGTGCCAAAAATCAGTAAGGTCAAACCAGCGCTGGTGCACGTGCTGGACCAGGTAAGGTTAAACCAGCACTGGTGCACGTGCTGACCACCCCAGAAGACGGGGCCCAGGCACCGTTATATGTGCTGGACTGTGTACAAGGTGGCCCCAGCGCTGTGGCACGTGCCGAGACCCAGCAAGAGGGAACCAGCACTGGTGCACGCGCTGACCAGTAAGGTTAAACCAGCACTGGTGCACGTGCCGGACCAGCAAGGAGCACAACCAGACTTTCTCAAGAACAAGGAGCAGGCAGATGAAACCAGCATTCTTAGGGGCCACGGCGCTGTACCAGTATCGCAACCCCAGCGCTGGTGCACGTGTTATACAAGTGGTAGGATGAAACCAAGACTGGTGCACGTGCTTTTAATTAGTAACATTAAACCAGTACTTTTGCACGTGCCGAACCCAGCACTTTACAACTGAAGCTGCAAAAAATGAAGGATCCAAAATAAAACCAGCTCTGGTGCACGTGCTGGACCAGTAAGGTTAAACCAGCACTGGTGCACGTGCTGGACCAGTAACATTAAACCAGCGCTGGTGCACGTGCTGGACCAGTAACATTAAACCAGCGCTGGTGCACGTGCATGACAAGTAAGGTCAAACCAGCACTGGTGCACGTGCTGGACCAGTAAAAGCCAAACCAGCACTGGTGCACGTGCTGACCAGTAACATTAAACCAGCGCTGGTGCACGTGCTGGACCAGTAACATTAAACCAACTGGTGCACGTGCTGGACCAGTAACATTAAACCAGCGCTGGTGCACGTGCTGGACCAGTAAGGTCAAACTAGTACTGGTGCACGTGCCGACCAGTAACGTTAAACCGGCACATCGTTGCGTTGCTTCCCCAAACATGAACCGTGTGTTACATGTTGGTACGTGCAGGCACCCCCCCTCTCTGTCCCTTGTCATCTGCCTGATGAGGGCTGATTAGGGGGGGCTGCAGTCTCGTTCTCATTGGCTCCTCCTGATAGCTGCGATGAGTTCCAGCGAGCAGCCCAGCTCTAAAGCCAGCTGAGCGACCCCACTTAGAAGCTGCTCTCTCCATGCACACCTGTCCTGTTTCGCTTGGTCTTGGTGACTGAGTCTGGGGGCTGCCAACATCAGGTAAAGGTGGGAGGTCGTGTGGACTAGTTATTTGGGGTACCAGATAACCCATAGTTTTGTTTATTGTCTAGTTCACTCGTTTTAGCGGTTCGTGCCCCCCTCTGTATATGTTTTGGAACGCCACTTTAGATTCGTTAGTTAGGTCTTTTTGTTGTTTGATTTTTGAAAGTGGTTGTTGTGTTATGTTCATTTCATTTGTTTGGCACAGCCATCTGTCCCTTCTCCCACACAGCTGATACCTTTTTCCCCAGACCAGTCAATGAATTACAGTTTTAACCAGTCTAAGTCATGTTTCCTCATTCCTGGGTTGTTGGCACGTTACGTTTTACGCGTCCCTTGTGGGCTGTAACACATGACTTCATTGTCGTATGCTTTGACAAATGGATCAAACTCTCAACTGGGCTCAGTTCAGCGCTGCAGCCGCCTTCACTTTACCATCTGGATGAACAGCTGCTGCTGCGTTACGTTTAACCCCGTCCTGCCCGGTGATGCTGCATCATCCAGCTCTGAGCTGCTGCGTTACGTTTAACCCCGTCCTGCCCGCTGATGCTGCATCATCCAGCTCTGAGCTGCTGCGTTACGTTTAACCCCGTCCTGCCCGGTGATGCTGCATCATGCAGCTCTGAGCTGCTGGTGCGTTACACTTAACCCCGTCCTGCCCGGTGATGCTGCATCATTCAGCTCTGAGCTGCTGCTGCGTTACGTTTAACCCCGTCCTGCCTGGTGATGCTGCATCATCCAGCTCTGAGCTGCTGCGTTACGTTTAACCCCGTCCTGCCCGGTGATGCTGCATCATGCAGTCTGAGCTGGGTGCGTTACACTTAACCCCGTCCCCGTCCTGCCCGGTGATGCTGCACATCATTCAGCTCTGAGCTGCTGCTGCTTTACGTTTAACCCCGTCCTGCCCGGTGATGCTGCATCATCCAGCTCTGAGCTGCTGCAGGACTCCGGCAGCTTCATAGGGAGGTAGAACCAAACCAACCGCTGCTCATAAAACTGTAACTGAGGGAAAACCAGGCAGAGAAACCGTATCTCCGGCCAAAGAGGAGCAACGCGTCGGCCACGGCCGCCCGCTGCTCGTGTCAGTGTAAAGGAACATTCACCTGATCGGGATGTAATGTTTGCCCCACTCGGAGTCCAAAACCATCGGATCGGGACATCCTAGTTCAGACCAAACACGACTTGGGCGTCAGGTTTTGATGCAAAGTCAACGGCAGACGTGCGTTTAACAGCATCGACCATTCCTGTGGTGCGTTTTTAGAGAAATGGCAGTGTTTGACCCCCCCCCCCCCCCCCCCGCGCCCGGTGTGTGTCAAACACCAGAGTATACGTAAATATAAACTTCTGTGGCGCTGACGGAGCGTTAACCTCTCAGACTCAGTATATCAGTGTGGTGATGCAGACACACATTTTCTGACAGGACGGGAAATACAGAGGAGACTCCGGGAATGTCTTCACTCCACGGAGACAGAGGTGAGGACCAGTTACCTGGGTTTGTAAACGACGGGTTGACCTGCTGTCCCGATGGGATGAATGAGCTTATGATGCCGTCCTGATGCAGGTTGTTAAACCGGGCCGGGTCAAACGAAAGCGGCGCCATCGTCGGCGTGCAGCTGCTGGAGTAAACGGTGAAATCTCGCAGAACACCTGAACAATCTGATGAATCCAGACACGGTTCAGAGACGCCCGACGTCGTTCTCTGGCCTCGTGGAGCAGATAGTCACGCGTGTTCGTCTTCAAAGGTCAGCGTCTGATTATATGTGAACCAACGTCAAACCTTTTGGCGTCAGGCGCGGTTTTGACGCCCAAATCGCGTTTGGTGGGAACGCACCGTTAGTGACCAGTTAACCTAACACCATGTGTTTGGATGGTGGGAGGAGAGCCGAAGAACCCGGAGAGAACCCTCGCACACACGGGAGAACATGCAAACTCCACACAGGAAGGAACTGATGGAACTGTTCCAACCCCTCCCCAGCCGGGACTTGAACTAGCGACCTTCTTCTTTAAAGGGATTAGAGGCAAGATTAAGAAATAAGACTCGCGATTGCCACGACTGGCCCTGCGGGTAACTGCAGCCGTCACAGGAGCACAAACTGAAGCTGTAACGTTGTTTAGATAAGACAAAAGATAAGATAAAGATTCTTTATTGATCCCCGAGGGGAAATTCATGTTTCAGTACAACCCGTCCAAGACACACAAACACAAGAACAGAACCAGACAGGATCAGGCAGACCGTGGTCACGCAGCCCCTCACAGGGCACCTTTGCAGAAAAGAAAACGGTAACATGAGGGGAGGTGGGGAGGTGGCAAAAGAGGTCTCCGAACTCTCCACATATGCAGGTGGAGACCTTGGAGACAAAAAAACACCAGTACAGAGAAGCACGAACTCGACAGTCACAACAGACAGACACATGGTGGGCAGGAAGGGCGGGGTTTCCCCCCCAAACAGCAGAGCGAGGGCGCGGCAGCAGAGGAAAGCACGTCTGCACTCGCTGACAGCTGGAAGAGAAAAAAGACTTTATTACTACGTTGATAGTCTTTCTCCGTAGTTCCACGTTTTAGTGTCTTTCAGTTGATCTGGATGGTTTGCTGATGGCAGAAGAATCCATAACTATCACTTACAGTGTTTGAATCCACTGTTCTGGATCAGAACAGTCGGGGACGCGGATGCAGCATCAATGACGTCACATTGGTTATTCTTTCACACTTCCTGCCTCTAGTCCCTTAAATAGTTCCCACAGCTTTGAACGTTGTCTACCATTGACTTTACTTAACTTTCCACTCTAACCAGCCTGTTTTTAACTCCCTCACCTGACTCTCGCTCCACCAGGCTGGCCAGGTGCAAGTCTTCTCAGCTGACGAGCGTTGTCGGGTCGTACCGCTGTTCAGCTTCACTGCTTCCTTAACACTGGTTTTTACCGTAGGAATTCGTATTTAACGTGAGACAGAAGCCCTGTTCAGTCCAGATGTGCCACTTCCCGACAGAAAAAGCTGAATTCTGAACGGGAAAGTTATGCCACAAATCCATGCTGATCGTATCTGTGTGAATTTCCCAGTGGTTATGCGGTAATTTGGGACTCTTTCTAGTGCGTATACCTGCGTATCATGCAGACTACACCACTGGATTTACCTGCGTAAACATAACCGTCTGGCGTGTTCTTAGCTAGCTAACGTAGCTGTGCGACGTGGCATCTGCAGGAGGAAGCTCGTCACATCGCTCTGAGACTTTCCGGCGTTTAAAACGCTGCAGCATCGTGGACGTGCTGAGTTTACGCTGCATCAGAATCCACCTCTGCTCCCTCTCCTCTGATTCCTGCCGCTGTCAGTAAATCTCTGGCTCCATGACTCAACCCGGCTCCTGTCATTCTCCCTCCAGGCCCACTTTCATGCGGCCCACCTCTTCCTCATCTCCTCCTCCTCCTTTTTACCTGAAGCCACTCATCAGAAGTCTCTGCTACCTCCTAAATCCTTCACCAGCCTCCACTCCAGGGTCCCGTCTCATCCCCGAGGATGCACCCAGTCAACTCACCAAACTCATTATTCTAAGTTCATCCCTTACCTTCTGAAAATCTTCTACTTTGAACTGGTTCCCACTGATCTAACAGCAGGAATTAATGCATAAAGCAGACATTCAGCATCTGGGAGCAGCTGCAGTCCAGCAGAGAGCTGCTTTAACAGCAGATTAACACGCAGGTGCACGCTCACGCTCCATAAAGGACTAAAGTCGGGGCTGGAAACTCCAGGTAATGGCCCCGGACTAACATCAGGCATCTGCTGCATCTTACTGCCGTTTCCAGGATGGACCAGAGAAGAAATGACGGGTGGACCTGCTTCAGAGACGTGGCAGGTCAGATCAGAGGTTGGTTTCTGCAGCAGGTCCATCCGAGGCTCAGCTTTTAGCTTCCATCGTCCTCCCTGAATCTGCTACGTCATGCAATCCTCACGTTCAAGCATGCGCAGGGACAAAATTCCACAGAAATGATCCCAATGAGTGTTTACATGCTCATTCTTTGCTGCTGACAGGATCGTAAAAAGGTTTAACACCTAAAACACTGAGCTTCAAAGAAATTCAGCTCTCTTGTTAATAATACCAACTCACAAATCTTTTCAGCGTCTGGTATTTGTTGGGGGTTTTTCACGCCTCATCAACTTTACCTCTATTAAGGGAACTTGAGACAAAATTAAGAAACGAAACTCGCGACTGGCGCTTCAGGTACCTGCAGCCCCCACCAAGCCGTCACGGAGCACAAACTGAAGCTATAATGTTGTTTCTACGCTTTTTCTTCGTAGTTCCACGTTTTAGTGTCTTTCAGTTGATCTGGATCGTTTGCTGACAGCAGAAGAATCCATAACTATCGCTTACAGTGTTTGAATTCACTGCGACCGTCTTCTTCCTGGATCAGAACTGCAGATGTAGCGTCATTTGACGTCACATCCGCAGGGCAGCGCGGGAAATTCAGACACCGAATTGCAGCTTTATGCAGCACACAGCCTGTTCAAGGCAACGGAGAGAAACGTGGTGGAAACGTTATTTTTGGTATTTAGCGCTTCATCACCCATTAGTATGAAAAACACGGACATGCATGTTTGTTTTTTTTAATTCCTGCCTCTGGTCGCTTTAAGCAGATGCATCCAGGAACACACAGCGTGTTCTTGCTGAGTCCAGCCATGATCAGAGTGTAACACATTCAGCTCAAGTCATAATGATCCTGCCACTCTGTCAGATATGATGTACAGAAGGGTTTGTAATAAACCAGTGATTCTTAACCATGAGGCCACGGCCCAAGCTCGGGCCTCCAGCGCCACCTAGAGGCCGCGGGACGTATATTTACACTGTTATTTATGATGAGTTTCAATGCAGCCTCCCCCCCACCTGGTGGCGCTAATTTGTCAGAGTTTGGCAAACAAGTAGAAGAAGACACTCAGCTAGCCGCTAGCCTGTAGCTAACGTTGTAAAGAAGAATTAAAACTAAATAATGAAGATAAAAATGGTCCCAAACCGCCCCTAAAGAGTCAAAGACCCACTCCAGTTTATTTAATACGGATTAGTGAGTGGAGATAACAAAGCAGAGCTGGAAGATGGATGGAGCACTAGCTAATGCTAATGCTAGCGTTAATGGTAATGCTAACGGAAGCCCTGAAGCATCTGCAGCTTCATCTAGAAACAAACATCTAACATTCGTACGAAAGAAAGAATTTATAAGAAAAAAAGAGAGAAAATCAGCTTTTGATACAGAAAATATCTGTTATATTTGGAAGTTCTTTAAAAAAATTCTAAGAAAAGTTTAAATAAATAAATTGTTGAATGAAATTTTGTGCTTTAATTTCCTGTCTAAACAAATAAAATCCAGGTTTTTACAGATTATTTAAACTGATCCTTTTTATTTCCAATGTGATCTATTACTGCAGCATTTTATCTCTTTTTAAATCAGTTTCCATCAGTTTTTTCTGTTGTTTCTCTTTTTGTGGTAAAATATCGTAGAACCTCAGAGATTGCTTCATCGCATCAACAACAGGGTTCCGACAACGAGTCATGGAGCATGCTCAGTCTCCCCGGCGTCACCGATGCCCCGACGTCACCAACATCACCAACGTCACCAACGTCACTGATGCCCCGGCACTTCACCAACGTCACCAACGTCACTGATGCCCCGGCACTTCACCAACGTCACCAACGTCACTGATGCCTCGGCACTTCACCAACGTCACCAACGTCACTGATGCCTCGGCACTTCACCAACGTCACCAACGTCACTGATGCCTCGGCACTTCACCAACGTCACCAACTTCACCAACATCACCGATGCCTCGGCACTTCACCAACGTCACCAACGTCACCGATGCCCCGGCACTTCACCAACTTCACCAACTTCACCAACGTCACCGATGCCCCGGCACTTCACCAACGTCACCAACCTCACCGATGCCCCGGCACTTCACCAATGTCACCAACGTCACCGATGCCCCGGCACTTCACCAACGTCACTAACATCACCGATGCCCCGGCACTTCACCAACGTCACCAACGTCACCGATGCCCCGGCACTTCACCAACATCACTAACATCACCGATGCCCCGGCACTTCACCAACGTCACCAACGTCACCGATGTCCCGGCACTTCACCAACGTCACCAACGTCACCGATGCCCCGGCACTTCACCAACGTCACTAACATCACCGATGCCCCGGAACTTCACCAACGTCACCAATGTCACTAACATCACAGATGCCCCGGCACTTCACAAACGTCACCAACGTCACCAACATCACCGATGCCCCGGCACGTCACCAACGTCACAGATGCCTCGGCACGTCACCAACGCCACAGATGCCTCGGCACGTCACCAACGCCACCGAGGTCACCAACGTCACCAACGTCACCGATGCCCCAGCACGTCACCAACGTCACCGATGCCCCAGCACGTCACCAACGCCACCGATGCCCAGGCACTTCACCAACGTCACCAACGTCACTAACATCACCGATGCCCCGGCACTTCACCAACGTCACCAACGTCACCAACATCACCGATGCCCCGGCACGTCACCAACGTCACCAATGCCTCGGCACGTCACCAACGCCACCGAGGTCACCAACGTCACCAACGTCACCGATGCCCCAGCACGTCACCAACTTCACCAACGTCACCGATGCCTCGGCACATCACCAACGCCACCGATGCCCCGGCACTTTACCAACGTCACAGTCACTAACATCACCGATGCCCCGGCACTTCACCAACGTCACCAACATCACCGATGCCCCGGCACTTCACCAACGTCACCAACGTCACCGATGCCCCTGCACGTCACCAACGTCACCAACGCCACCGATGCCCCGGCACTTCACCAACGTCACCGTCACTAACATCACGGATGCCCCGGCACTTCACCAACGTCACCAACATCACCGATGCCCCGGCACTTCACCAACGTCACCAACGTCACCAATGTCACCAATGCCACCGATGCCCCGGCACTTCACCAACGTCACCGTCACTAACATCACCGATGCCCCGGCACTTCACCAACGTCACCAACGTCACCAACATCACCGATGCCCCGGCACTTCACCAACGTCACCAACATCACCGATGCCCCGGCACTTTACCAACGTCACCAACGCCACCGATGCCCCTGCACGTCACCAACGTCACCAACGCCACCGGTGCCCCGGCACGTCACCAACGTCACCAACGTCACCGACGTCACCAACGTGACCAACGTCACCAACGTCACCGATGCCCCGGCACGTCACCGACGTTACCAACATCACCAACGTCACCGATGCCCCGGCACATCACCAACGATGCCCCTGCACGTCACCAACGTCACCGATGCCCCGGCACGTCACCAACGTCACCGATGCCCCGGCACGTCACCAACGTCACCAACGTCACCGATGCCCCAGCACGTCACCGACGTCACCAACGTTACCAACGTTACCGATGCCTCCGCACGTCACCAACACCACAGATGCCCCTGCACGTCACCAACGTCACCAACGTCACCGATGCCCCGGCACGTCACCAACGTCACCAACGTCACCGATGCCCCGGCACTTCACCAACGTCACTAACATCACCGATGCCCCGGCACTTCACCAACGTCACTAACATCACAGATGCCCCGGCACTTCACAAACGTCACCAACATCACCGATGCCCCGGCACGTCACCAACGCCACCGATGCCCCTGCACGTCCCCAAAGTCACCAACGCCACCGATGCCCTGGCACGTCAACAACGTCACCGACATCACCAACATCACCGATGCCCCTGCACGTCACCAACGTCACCAACGTCACCGATGCCCCGGCACGTCACCGACGTCACCGATGCCCCTGCATGTCACCAACGTCACCGATGCCCCGGCACGTCACCAACGTCACCGATGCCCCAGCACATCACCGATGCCCCGGCATGTCACCAACGTCACCGATGCCCCGGCATGTCACCGACGTCACCAATGCCCCGGCACGTCACCAACTTCACCAACATCACCGATGCCCCAGCACGTCACAGACATCACCAACGTCACCAATGCCTCGGCACGTCACCAACGCCACCAACGTCACCGATGCCCCGGCACGTCACCAACGTCACCGATGCCCCAGCACGTCACCGACGTCACTGATGCCCTGGCATGTCACCAACGTCACCGATGCCCCGGCATGTCACCAACGTCACCGATGCCCCGGCACGTCACCAACATCAACAACGTCACCGATGCCGCGGCATGTCACCAACGTCACCGATGCCCCGGCATGCACCAACGTCACCGATGCCCCAGCACGTCACTAACGTCACCGATGACCCGGCATATCACCAACGTCACCGATGCCGCGGCATGTCACCAACATCACCAATGCCCCGGCACATCACCAACATCACCAACGTCACCGATGCCGCGGCATGTCACCAACATCACCGATGCCCCGGCACGTCACCAACGTCACCAACGTCACCGATGCCCCAGCACGTCACCGACGTCACCAACGTCACCGATGCCTCGGCACGGCACCAACGCCACCGATGCCCCTGCACGTCACCAACGCCACCGATGCCCCAGCACGTCATTAACGTCACCAATGCCCCGGCACGTCACCAACATCACCAACGTCACCGATGCCGCGGCACGTCACCAACGTCACCGATGCCCCGGCATGGCACCAATGTCACCGATGCCCCGGCACGTCACCAACGTCACCGATGCCCCGGCACGTCACCAACGTCACAGACGTCACCGATGCTTCGGCACGTCACCAACGCCACCGATGCCCCAGCACGTCATTAACGTCACCGATGCCCCGGCATGTCACCAACATCACCAACGTCACCGATGCCGCGGTATGTCACCAACGTCACCAATGCCCCGGCACGTCACCAACATCACCAACGTCACCGATGCCGCTGCATGTCACCAACGTCACCGATGCCCCGGCACGTCAACAACGTCACCGATGCCCCAGCACGTCACCAACGTCACCAATGTCACCGATGCTTCGGCACGTCACCAACGCCACCGATGCCCCAGCACGTCACCGACGTCACCAATGCCCTGGCATGTCACCAACGTCACCGATGCCCCGGCACGTTACCAACGTCACCGATGCCTGGCACGTCACCAACGTCACCGATGCCCCGGCACGTCACCAACGTCACCGATGCCCCAGCACGTCACCGATGCCCCGGCATGTCACCAATGTAACCGATGCCCCGGCAGTCACCAACGTCACCGATGCCCCTGATAGTCACCAACGTCACCGATGCCCCGGCACGTCACCAACGTCACCGATGCCCCGGCATGTCACCAACGTCACCGATGCCCGGCACGTCACCAACGTCACCAATGTCACCGATGCCCTGGCACGTCACCAACGTCACCGATGCCCCGGCACGTCACCAACGCCACCGATGCCCCGGCCCGTCACAAATGTCACCAACGTCACCGATGCCCCGCCACGTCACCACCGCCACCGATGCCCCGGCACGTCACCAACGTCACCGATGCCCCGGCATGTCACCAACGTCACCAACGTCACCGATGCTTCGGCACGTCACCAACGCCACCGATGCCCCAGCACGTCATTAACGTCACCGATGCCCCGGCATGTCACCAACATCACCAACGTCACCGATGCCCCTGCATGTCACCAACGTCACCGATGCCCTTGCACGTCACCAACGTCACCGATGCCCCGGCACGTCACCAACGTCACCGATGCCCCGGCACGTCACCGACGTTACCAACATCACCAACGTCACCGATGCCCCGGCACATCACCAACGATGCCCCTGCACGTCACCAACGTCACCGATGCCCCGGCACGTCACCAACGTCACCAACGTCACCGATGCCCCAGCACGTCACCGACGTCACCAACGTTACCAACGTTACCGATGCCTCCGCACGTCACCAACACCACAGATGCCCCTGCACGTCACCAACGCCACCAACGTCACCGATGCCCCGGCACGTCACCAACGTCACCAACGTCACCGATGCCCCGGCACTTCACCAACGTCACTAACATCACCGATGCCCCGGCACTTCACCAACGTCACTAACATCACAGATGCCCCGGCACTTCACAAACGTCACCAACGTCACCAACATCACCGATGCCCCGGCACGTCACCAACGCCACCGATGCCCCTGCACGTCCCCAAAGTCACCAACGCCACCGATGCCCTGGCACGTCAACAACGTCACCGACATCACCAACATCACCGATGCCCCTGCACGTCACCAACGTCACCAACGTCACCGATGCCCCGGCACGTCACCGACGTCACCGATGCCCCTGCATGTCACCAACGTCACCGATGCCCTTGCACGTCACCAACGTCACCGATGCCCCGGCACGTCACCAACGTCACCGATGCCCCAGCACATCACCGATGCCCCGGCATGTCACCAACGTCACCGATGCCCCGGCATGTCACCGACGTCACCAATGCCCCGGCACGTCACCAACTTCACCAACATCACCGATGCCCCAGCACGTCACAGACATCACCAACGTCACCAATGCCTCGGCACGTCACCAACGCCACCAACGTCACCGATGCCCCGGCACGTCACCAACGTCACCGATGCCCCAGCACGTCACCGACGTCACTGATGCCCTGGCATGTCACCAACGTCACCGATGCCCCGGCATGTCACCAACGTCACCGATGCCCCGGCACGTCACCAACATCAACAACGTCACCGATGCCGCGGCATGTCACCAACGTCACCGATGCCCCGGCATGCACCAACGTCACCGATGCCCCAGCACGTCACTAACGTCACCGATGCCCCGGCATATCACCAACGTCACCGATGCCGCGGCATGTCACCAACATCACCAATGCCCCGGCACATCACCAACATCACCAACGTCACCGATGCCGCGGCATGTCACCAACATCACCGATGCCCGGCACGTCACCAACGTCACCAACGTCACCGATGCCCCAGCACGTCACCGACGTCACCAACGTCACCGATGCCTCGGCACGGCACCAACGCCACCGATGCCCCTGCACGTCACCAACGCCACCGATGCCCCAGCACGTCATTAACGTCACCAATGCCCCGGCACGTCACCAACATCACCAACGTCACCGATGCCGCGGCACGTCACCAACGTCACGATGCCCCGGCATGGCACCAATGTCACCGATGCCCCGGCACGTCACCAACGTCACCGATGCCCGGCACGTCACCAACGTCACAGACGTCACCGATGCTTCGGCACGTCACCAACGCCACCGATGCCCCAGCACGTCATTAACGTCACCGATGCCCCGGCATGTCACCAACATCACCAACGTCACCGATGCCGCGGCATGTCACCAACGTCACCAATGCCCCGGCACGTCACCAACATCACCAACGTCACCGATGCCCCAGCACGTCACCAACGTCACCAATGTCACCGATGCTTCGGCACGTCACCAACGCCACCGATGCCCCAGCACGTCACCGACGTCACCAATGCCCTGGCATGTCACCAACGTCACCGATGCCCCGGCACGTTACCAACGTCACCGATGCCTGGCACGTCACCAACGTCACCGATGCCCCGGCACGTCACCAACGTCACCGATGCCCCAGCACGTCACCGATGCCCCGGCATGTCACCAATGTAACCGATGCCCCGGCATGTCACCAACGTCACCGATGCCCCTGATAGTCACCAACGTCACCGATGCCCCGGCACGTCACCAACGTCACCGATGCCCCGGCATGTCACCAACGTCACCGATGCCCCGGCACGTCACCAACGTCACCAATGTCACCGATGCCCTGGCACGTCACCAACGTCACCGATGCCCCGGCACGTCACCAACGCCACCGATGCCCCGGCACGTCACAAATGTCACCAACGTCACCGATGCCCCGGCACGTCACCAACGCCACCGATGCCCCGGCACGTCACCAACGTCACCGATGCCCCGGCATGTCACCAACGTCACCAACGTCACCGATGCTTCGGCACGTCACCAACGCCACCGATGCCCCAGCACGTCATTAACGTCACCGATGCCCCGGCATGTCACCAACATCACCAACGTCACCGATGCCCCTGCATGTCACCAACGTCACCGATGCCCTTGCACGTCACCAACGTCACCGATGCCCCGGCACGTCACCAACGTCACCGATGCCCCAGCACATCACCGATGCCCCGGCATGTCACCAACGTCACCGATGCCCCGGCATGTCACCGACGTCACCAATGCCCCGGCACGTCACCAATGTCACCAACATCACCGATGCCCCAGCACGTCACAGACATCACCAACGTCACCAATGCCTCGGCACGTCACCAACGCCACCAACGTCACCGATGCCCCGGCACGTCACCAACGTCACCGATGCCCCAGCACGTCACCGACGTCACCGATGCCCTGGCATGTCACCAACGTCACCGATGCCCCGGCATGTCACCAACGTCACCGATGCCCCGGCACGTCACCAACATCAACAACGTCACCGATGCCGCGGCATGTCACCAACGTCACCGATGCCCCGGCATGCACCAACGTCACCGATGCCCCTGCACGCCACCAACGTCACCGATGCCCCAGCACGTCACTAACGTCACCGATGCCCCGGCATATCACCAACGTCACCGATGCCGCGGCATGTCACCAACGTCACCGATGCCCCAGCACGTCACTAACGTCACCGATGCCCCGGCATATCACCAACGTCACCGATGCCGCGGCATGTCACCAACATCACCAATGCCCCGGCACATCACCAACATCACCAACGTCACCGATGCCGCGGCATGTCACCAACATCACCGATGCCCCGGCACGTCACCAACGTCACCAACGTCACCGATGCCCCAGCACGTCACCGACGTCACCAACGTCACCGATGCCTCGGCACGGCACCAACGCCACCGATGCCCCTGCACGTCACCAACGCCACCGATGCCCCAGCACGTCATTAACGTCACCAATGCCCCGGCACGTCACCAACATCACCAACGTCACCGATGCCCCGGCACGCCACCAACGTCACCGATGCCCCGGCATGGCACCAATGTCACCGATGCCCCGGCACGTCACCAACGTCACCGATGCCCCGGCACGTCACCAACGTCACCAACGTCACCGATGCTTCGGCACGTCACCAACGCCACCGATGCCCCAGCACGTCATTAACGTCACCGATGCCCCGGCATGTCACCAACATCACCAACGTCACCGATGCCGCGGCATGTCACCAACGTCACCAATGCCCCGGCACGTCACCAACATCACCAACGTCACCGATGCCGCTGCATGTCACCAACGTCACCGATGCCCCGGCACGTCAACAACGTCACCGATGCCCCAGCACGTCACCAACGTCACCAATGTCACCGATGCTTCGGCACGTCACCAACGCCACCGATGCCCCAGCACGTCACCGACGTCACCAATGCCCTGGCATGTCACCAACGTCACCGATGCCCCGGCACGTCACCAACGTCACCGATGCCTGGCACGTCACCAACGTCACCGATGCCCCGGCACGTCACCAACGTCACCGATGCCCCAGCACGTCACCGATGCCCCGGCATGTCACCAATGTAACCGATGCCCCGGCATGTCACCAACGTCACCGATGCCCCTGATAGTCACCAACGTCACCGATGCCCCGGCACGTCACCAACGTCACCGATGCCCCGGCATGTCACCAACGTCACCGATGCCCCGGCACGTCACCAACGTCACCAATGTCACCGATGACCTGGCACGTCACCAACGTCACCGATGCCCCGGCACGTCACCAACGCCACCGATGCCCCGGCACGTCACAAATGTCACCAACGTCACCGATGCCCCGGCACGTGACCAACGCCACCGATGCCCCGGCACGTCACCAACGTCATCGATGCCCCGACGTCACTAATGTCACCAACGTCACCAATGTCACCAACGTCACCGATGCCCTGGCACGTCACCAACGCCACCGATGCCCCGGCACGTCACCAACGTCACCGATGCCCCAGCATGTCACTAACGTCACCGATGCCCCGGCATATCACCAACGTCACCGATGCCGCGGCATGTCACCAACATCACCAATGCCCCGGCACATCTGCAACATCACCAACGTCACCGATGCCGCGGCATGTCACCAACATCACCGATGCCCCGGCACGTCACCAACGTCACCAACGTCACCGATGCCCCAGCACGTCACCAACATCACCAACGTCACCGATGCCGCGGCACGTCACCAACGTCACCGATGCCCCGGCATGGCACCAATGTCACCGATGCCCCGGCACGTCACCAACGTCACCGATGCCCCGGCACGTCACCAACGTCACCAACGTCACCGATGCTTCGGCACGTCACCAACGCCACCGATGCCCCAGCACGTCATTAACGTCACCGATGCCCCGGCATGTCACCAACATCACCAACGTCACCGATGCCGCGGCATGTCACCAACGTCACCAATGCCCCGGCACGTCACCAACATCACCAACGTCACCGATGCCGCTGCATGTCACCAACGTCACCGATGCCCCGGCACGTCAACAACGTCACCGATGCCCCAGCACGTCACCAACGTCACCAATGTCACCGATGCTTCGGCACGTCACCAACGCCACCGATGCCCCAGCACGTCACCGACGTCACCAATGCCCTGGCATGTCACCAACGTCACCGATGCCCCGGCACGTCACCAACGTCACCGATGCCTGGCACGTCACCAACGTCACCGATGCCCCGGCACGTCACCAACGTCACCGATGCCCCAACACGTCACCGATGCCCGGCATGTCACCAATGTAACCGATGCCCCGGCATGTCACCAACGTCACCGATGCCCCTGATAGTCACCAACGTCACCGATGCCCCGGCACGCCACCAACGTCACCGATGCCCCGGCATGTCACCAACGTCACCGATGCCCCGGCACGTCACCAACGTCACCGATGCCCCGGCACGTCACCAACGTCACCAATGTCACCGATGCCCTGGCACGTCACCAACGTCACCCGATGCCCCGGCACGTCACCAACGCCACCGATGCCCCGGCACGTCACAAATGTCACCAACGTCACCGATGCCCCGGCACGTCACCAACGCCACCGATGCCCCGGCACGTCACCAACGTCATCGATGCCCCGACGTCACTAATGTCACCAACGTCACCAATGTCACCAACGTCACCGATGCCCTGGCACGTCACCAACGCCACCGATGCCCCGGCACGTCACCAACGTCACCATCGTCACCGATTCCACGGCACGTCACCAACGCCATCGATGCCCCGGCATATCACCAACGTCACCGATGCCCCGGCACGTCACCAACGCCACCGATTCCACGGCACGTCACCAACGCCATCGATGCCCCGGCACGTCACCAACGTCACCAAAGTCACCAACGTCACCGATGCCCATTGGCGGAGCGGGGGGGCGACTTAGGGGGCTTAAGCCTGGAATGATTCTTCAAAAGCCCCGGATCTATTTGAGGTTTCTTTTTTATTCTTATTAATTTAGATTTGGTTATTTCTCATGAACTACAATGTATGCAAAACGTAATAGAAAGGGGACGCTGTATGTCGTTACTAGGCTCCCCCCTCTCTAAACTTGTTATGGTCCAAACCTGTGGCGTTTGTATGCCGCGCGCGCCTTTCGCATGTGACAGGAGCACACCGGTGCGGTGGCAGCGCAGCCCATCTTGCAGCTCCCACGAGCTCATTGATTCACAGCATCAGACGACGTTAATCTCACGTTCATCTGGTAGGTAGCGGTCACGCGTTATATGTAAACAAACCTGTCATGAATGACGATGGTGTGGCCGTTAATTTTCCCTTGTAACTTTTATAACAGTCAGATGTAATTATGTCACCATGCAGTGAGCATAGATGCGACTGTTTCAACAAGATAAGCTGAATTTGTAATTAAATTTAACTAACTTTTGAATAGCCTATATATAAACATATACAGTATATACTTTTTGTTTAGTGATTTGCCAACTATGGACATCGGGTTTCTCAAAAAAGAGAAAAGCTCAGTTGAGAGAAAACAACTGAAGACAATTTTACAATGATATCAGATGGCATATAACTTTGGATAATAATACAATAATTTGCTCTGGTTGATGTATGAATGAAGGACAAAAAGAGAGAAATGGTAGAAAGAGAAAAATGCCAGCATGAGCATTTTAGAACACACTTACCCTAGTTTGTGTACTTTTTTTTTTTTTTAAAGTTGAGGTTAGATGATGTTGTCATGTTTAAATGTTGTACAAATAGAAACAGCTAAAACATCTCACCTGGTGATATTGCTGTTTCAGCCCACCACTATATGCAGATATGACCCTTTACCTGTTTTAACTCCAGAACAAAGGTACAAATAACCTTATAATAGTGTGGAATATAGTGGTGTGTCAATTTTTACAATAATATTTTTTGTGGCTCTGGTTGATCTTTGTGTGTTTGTACAAAGAGGAGAAGATGACAGCAAGAATGAGAACAACACAGGGGTAGAACAAGAACCAGGTTAAAAGAAGAAGAAGAAGATGATTATATTTTAGGACATATTTACTTTGGGTGAAGTAGCATTTTCAGAAACAGTTTTTCTTTATATTTTTGGTTAAATTTATGAATATATCCCTGTCTGTGTCCTGGTTTAGTCCTGGTTAGAGCTGGTTTTGTAAATTCAACGTCACCGATGCCCTGGCACGTCACCATCGTCACCAACGGCACCAACGTCACCGATGCCTCGGCACATCACCAACGTCACCGTCACCAACGTCACCGATGCCCCAACGTCACCAACATCAGCGATGCCCCGGCAGGTCATCAACGTCACCAACGTCACCAAAGTCACCGATGCCCTGTCATGTCACCAACGCCACCGATGCCCCGGCACGTCACCAACGTCATCGTCACCAACGTCACCGATGCTCCGACGTCACCAACGCCACCGATGCCCCGGCGCGTCACCAACGCCACCGATGCCCCGGCACGTCACCAACGTCACCGTCACCGACGTCACCGATGCTCCGACGTCACCAACGTCACCGATGCCCCGGCGCGTCACCAACGTCACCGATGCCCCAACGTCACCAACATCAGCGATGCCCCGCAGGTCATCAACGTCACCAACGTCACCAAAGTCACCGATGCCCTGTCATGTCACCAACGCCACCGATGCCCCGGCACGTCACCAACGTCACCGTCACCAACGCCACCGATGCTCCGACGTCACCAACGCCACCGATGCCCCGGCGCGTCACCAACGTCACCAAAGTCACAAACGCCACCGATGCCCCGGCACGTCACCAACGTCACCAAAGTCACTAAACGTCACCGATGCCCTGGCACGTCACCAACGTCACCCATGCCCCGCCACGTCACCAACGCCACCCATGCCACCCATACCACCGATGCCCCGGCACGTCACCAACGTCACTAACGTCATCGATGCCCCGACACGTCACCAATGTCACCAACGCCACCGATGCCCCGGCACGTCACCAACGACACCCATGCCACCAATGCCCCTGCACGTCACCAACGTCACAGACGTCACCAACACCACCGATGCCCCGACGTCACCAACTTCACCGATGCTCGGCACGTTACCAACGTCACCAACGTCACCGTCACCAACGTCACCGATGCTCCGACGTCACCAACGTCACCGATGCCCCGGCGCGTCACCAACGTCACCAAAGTCACAAACGTCACCGATGCCCCGGCACGTCACCAACGTCACCAAAGTCACTAAACGTCACCGATGCCCCGGCATATCACCAACGTCACCGATGCCCCGGCACGTCACCAACGCCACCGATTCCACGGCACGTCACCAACGCCATCGATGCCCCGGCACGTCACCAACGTCACCAAAGTCACCAACGTCACCGATGCCCATTGGCGGAGCGGGGGGGCGACTTAGGGGGCTTAAGCCTGGAATGATTCTTCAAAAGCCCCGGATCTATTTGAGGTTTCTTTTTTATTCTTATTAATTTAGATTTGGTTATTTCTCATGAACTACAATGTATGCAAAACGTAATAGAAAGGGGACGCTGTATGTCGTTACTAGGCTCCCCCCTCTCTAAACTTGTTATGGTCCAAACCTGTGGCGTTTGTATGCCGCGCGCGCCTTTCGCATGTGACAGGAGCACACCGGTGCGGTGGCAGCGCAGCCCATCTTGCAGCTCCCACGAGCTCATTGATTCACAGCATCAGACGACGTTAATCTCACGTTCATCTGGTAGGTAGCGGTCACGCGTTATATGTAAACAAACCTGTCATGAATGACGATGGTGTGGCCGTTAATTTTCCCTTGTAACTTTTATAACAGTCAGATGTAATTATGTCACCATGCAGTGAGCATAGATGCGACTGTTTCAACAAGATAAGCTGAATTTGTAATTAAATTTAACTAACTTTTGAATAGCCTATATATAAACATATACAGTATATACTTTTTGTTTAGTGATTTGCCAACTATGGACATCGGGTTTCTCAAAAAAGAGAAAAGCTCAGTTGAGAGAAAACAACTGAAGACAATTTTACAATGATATCAGATGGCATATAACTTTGGATAATAATACAATAATTTGCTCTGGTTGATGTATGAATGAAGGACAAAAAGAGAGAAATGGTAGAAAGAGAAAAATGCCAGCATGAGCATTTTAGAACACACTTACCCTAGTTTGTGTACTTTTTTTTTTTTTTAAAGTTGAGGTTAGATGATGTTGTCATGTTTAAATGTTGTACAAATAGAAACAGCTAAAACATCTCACCTGGTGATATTGCTGTTTCAGCCCACCACTATATGCAGATATGACCCTTTACCTGTTTTAACTCCAGAACAAAGGTACAAATAACCTTATAATAGTGTGGAATATAGTGGTGTGTCAATTTTTACAATAATATTTTTTGTGGCTCTGGTTGATCTTTGTGTGTTTGTACAAAGAGGAGAAGATGACAGCAAGAATGAGAACAACACAGGGGTAGAACAAGAACCAGGTTAAAAGAAGAAGAAGAAGATGATTATATTTTAGGACATATTTACTTTGGGTGAAGTAGCATTTTCAGAAACAGTTTTTCTTTATATTTTTGGTTAAATTTATGAATATATCCCTGTCTGTGTCCTGGTTTAGTCCTGGTTAGAGCTGGTTTTGTAAATTCAACGTCACCGATGCCCTGGCACGTCACCATCGTCACCAACGGCACCAACGTCACCGATGCCTCGGCACATCACCAACGTCACCGTCACCAACGTCACCGATGCCCCAACGTCACCAACATCAGCGATGCCCCGGCAGGTCATCAACGTCACCAACGTCACCAAAGTCACCGATGCCCTGTCATGTCACCAACGCCACCGATGCCCCGGCACGTCACCAACGTCATCGTCACCAACGTCACCGATGCTCCGACGTCACCAACGTCACCGATGCCCCGGCGCGTCACCAACGCCACCGATGCCCCGGCACGTCACCAACGTCACCGTCACCGACGTCACCGATGCTCCGACGTCACCAACGTCACCGATGCCCCGGCGCGTCACCAACGTCACCGATGCCCCAACGTCACCAACATCAGCAATGCCCCGGCAGGTCATCAACGTCACCAACGTCACCAAAGTCACCGATGCCCTGTCATGTCACCAACGCCACCGATGCCCCGGCACGTCACCAACGTCACCGTCACCAACGTCACCGATGCTCCGACGTCACCAACGTCACCGATGCCCCGGCGCGTCACCAACGTCACCAAAGTCACAAACGTCACCGATGCCCCGGCACGTCACCAACGTCACCAAAGTCACTAAACGTCACCGATGCCCTGGCACGTCACCAACGTCACCCATGCCCCGGCACGTCACCAACGTCACCCATGCCACCCATACCACCGATGCCCCGGCACGTCACCAACGTCACTAACGTCATCGATGCCCCGACACGTCACCAATGTCACCAACGCCACCGATGCCCCGGCACGTCACCAACGACACCCATGCCACCAATGCCCCTGCACGTCACTCACCAACGTCACCCCCAGACGTCACCAACACCACCGATGCCCCGGCACGTCACCAACTTCACCGATGCTCGGCACGTTACCAACGTCACCAACGTCACCGTCACCAACGTCACCGATGCTCCGACGTCACCAACGTCACCGATGCCCCGGCGCGTCACCAACGTCACCAAAGTCACAAACGTCACCGATGCCCCGGCACGTCACCAACGTCACCAAAGTCACTAAACGTCACCGATGCCCTGGCACGTCACCAACGTCACCCATGCCCCGGCACGTCACCAACGTCACCCATGCCACCCATACCACCGATGCCCCGGCACGTCACCAACGTCACTAACGTCATCGATGCCCCGGCACGTCACCAACGACACCCATGCCACCAATGCCCCTGCACGTCACCAACGTCACAGACGTCACCAACACCACCGATGCCCCGACGTCACCAACTTCACCGATGCTCGGCACGTCACCAACGTCACTAACGTCATCGATGCCCCAACACGTCACCAATGTCACCAACGCCACCGATGCCCCGGCACGTCACCAACGACACCCATGCCACCAATGCCCCTGCACGTCACCAACGTCACAGACGTCACCAACTTCACCGATGCTCGGCACGTTACCAACGTCACCAACGTCACTGATGCCCCGGCACGTCACCAACGTTACCAATGCCCCGGCACGTCCTTCATCTATGAGCTTACATCAGTATCCACAGCCAGACTTTTCCAGATGCTGGATTATTTCCAGGGCCACACCAGCTGGTCTCCAGGAGTCTGAAATCCTCTCATGAACAGCTCATCGCAGTCGAACCTTCATACGAACAGTGGTCCGTTTACAGGTCTTTGTTCCATCGATAGAAGCTCCTTCCTTCACTTCTCTGATATCTTCTGGTTCATCTCTAAAATATTCTGACTTCATCCTGAGTGGTGTTGATGGAAAATGACATCGTTAACCAGTTTTCATCATAGCAGGTTTCTACAGAATCCTGGAAACTGCCCGTACATACATCATCAGATGCATAAATACGACCTTTAACACTTACAAACTGTTCAGTTAACCATTAAACAGCTGGGACGGAGGTTTCTGTCCATCTGTATCTTCTACCACGTAATTTTTAATAGTAGGTTTGTTTTTTAGACCCAATGATCTTTGTTTTATTCCAGAAGTGAATGTTTGCTGTCACCAGCCAATGAGAAGGTCTCATCTGCAGGTAACCGTAGCAACAAAATCCAGGCCTGTCCACCCAATGTGACATGGTCTCAGCGACACGAATCGCTCCGAGCTGAACTTCACGAACCACGTTGACATGTACTTATTTCATAACCACATTTGTCCTGGAACATTTGAAGCAGCTGGAACCAGACTCAGACCTGGACCTGGAGGGGGGGCATCAGGAACGTGACCCCCCAGCAGACAGACCTGAACCTGGAGGTGTCCCGACAGCCATCCAGTCCCGGAGGCGGGACACCGGGAACGTGAACCCCCAGCAGCCGTCCGGTCCCGGAGGCGGGACACCGGGAACGTGACCCCCCACAGCAGCCGTCCGGTCCTGGAGGCGGGACACCGGGAACGTGACCCCCCCCAGCAGCTGTCTGGTCCTGGAGGCGGGACACCGGGAACGTGACCCCCCAGCACCGGAGCAGCCGTGTCTCAGCAGGGCAGCTTCTTCGTCTGATGTCATACTCCAGCAGGAACAAAGATGGCTGCCTGGAATCCGGTCAAAGGTCAGGGTTCAGCTGCTCCTGCTGCTCCTGCTGCCATCCTTCGCTCATCGCTGACATTTGATGGCATTTTTCTCTCATTAACAAGTCGTGGAAGTCAGAAAGGCGTGATGAGACTGCTTCATTAGCTCAGTGTTTACACAGCTCTGCTTATTACCCTCATCTCAACAACAAGTGTTTGCTTGGCTGCCGGCGGCGGCGGGGGGGGGGGGGGGGGGGGGGGTGCGTACGCAGGATAGCTGTGTACAGCTGCGTGTGGACTCGGCATCATGCTGCAGCAGCTGCAGGGACGAGCTGGATCATCCCACTTCGTCCGCTCGGACACGGTTCATGGCCACAGGAGAACGACGGCCTAAAACCAGATTCAAACACAGATTTACAGAGAAATGTGGAAGTTAGCAGCAGACGGGACGGCACACGTCCACAGGTCGGGCTGACGGGGGTCAGGGTGGTAAATATGGGGGGAGCTGCAGCTTCATCAGAGACCCATGAAGAACCTGCAGGCTGCCGAGGCTCCAGCCAGGACAGCCTTCACAGAGACCAGGGGCCAGGGGGGCCACATCAGCCCAGGGGGGGCATGGTGGGACTGGAGGGGGCAACAAGGCTCCAGCCAGGACAGCCTTCACAGAGACCAGGGGCCAGGGGGGCCACATCAGCCCAGGGGGGGCATGGTGGGACTGGAGGGGGCAACAAGGCTCCAGCCAGGACAGCCTTCACAGAGACCAGGGGGCCAGGGGGGCCACATCAGGCCAAGGGGGCATGATGGGACTGGAGGGGGCAACAAGGCTCCAGCCAGGACAGCCTTCACAGAGACCGGGGGGCCAGGGGGGCACATCAGGCCAAGGGGGGCATGATGGGACTGGAGGGGGCAACAAGGCTCCAGCCAGGACAGCCTTCACAGAGACCGGGGAGCCAGGGGGGGCACATCAGGCCAAGGGGGGGCATGATGGGACTGGAGGGGGCAACAAGTCTCCAGCCAGGACAGCCTTCACAGAGACCGGGGGCCAGGGGGGCCACATCAGGCCAAGGGGGGGCATGATGGGACTGGAGGGGGCAACAAGGCTCCAGCCAGGGACAGCCTTCACAGAGACCGGGGGCCCTGTGGAGGGGGGAGGGGGGGTGCACCAGTGAACTGTGGAAGTATATTCTTTTCTTTTTTTTCTCTCTCTCTCTCTCTCTCTCTCTCTCTCTCTTCCTTACTCCTTTCTCTTTGTTCCACTTTCTATCACTGCTTCTATTAACTTACTTTTCTTTCATTTCTCCTTGTCAGGCCCAGCAGTATCATGTAAAATGCTGTTATAGACAAATGTTTGATAAAGAAATAAAATGAATAAACAGGATATCAAGGGGAGCCTTATGTTCATAAAGCTCCGCTTGGTAAAGCAAAACTGTTCAACACAATAAAGCAACCAGATCATCATTCTGCTGCTATGATGCTGGACAGGACAAGTAAAAAAAAGAAAAAAAAAAGAACATGAATATTTAACGGATGTCATGGAAACAAGGATTTCAGATACATGGAACATGTGCTTTTTCTACCATTTTACTCATTTTTGTGATAATTCTCATAAACTACAACTAATCTAGGATGAAGCGCTGCCACAGAGGCACGGTCAGCATTCATGGAGGGGAAAGCAAAGTGGAAATAAACAGCTGTGAACAGAAACTTATCATCCCGACACAGCTGAGTCCTGCAGGCCGGGCTCGCTGCACCTCCATCTTAAACCGTCCGTGGACATGCGGAGAATGAGGACAGGCTGCATGCCGCGCCCGGCAATTCATCACCCAACAGCAGCAAGAGCACGAGGACAGCAGCACCACGAAGATAGCAGAGGTCTGAATAAGAGACATTCACACACACGCACGCACGCACACACACACACACACACACACACACGCACGCACGCACGCACGCACGCACACACACACACACACACACACACACACACACGGCCCTACAGATATCTGTGGTGTCATGAATATACTCGTGTCTGTTCACCTCCTGCTGAAATCTTAACCATCGTTCTATCAACTTCAGTTCACTAACGCAGCAGTTCTCCACCTTTGTCATGATGGGTCCAGTTTCCAGTCCAAACTGGTCCAGGTTCATATTTAACTCTGTATCAGTGTAATGATCATTTCTGGTTTATTTCTTTAATAACTCAAAGCAAATCCAGCTGCTTTAACAGACTGAACCTGTAAAATGTGGCTGATAAACATGAATAACATCATATAAAATATATTCTGAGATGGTCACAAACACATTTATATCACACGTATAATTCATGGAATAAAAATCAGACTCCTACAAGAACAAATCAGAATTAGGCTATAAACACAAAATCTACAACATTTTACTACAAAAAGAGGAACAACAGAAAAAACTGATGGAAACTGATTTAAAAAAAAAAAAAAGATAAAATGCTGCAGTAATAGATCACATTGGAAATAAAAAGGCTCAGTTTAAATAATCTGTAAAAACCTGGATTTTATTTGTTTAGACAGAAAATTAAAGCACAAAACTTCATTCAACAATATATTTATTTAAAGGGACTTGAGGCAGGAATTTTAAAAAAACAAACATGCATGTCCGTGTTTTTCACACTAATGGGTGATGAAGCGCTAAAAACCAAAAATAATGTTTCCACCACGTTTCCCTCTGTTGCCTTGAACAGGCTGTGTGCTGCATAAAGCTGCAATTCGGTGTCTGAATTTCCCGCGCTGCCCTGCAGACGTGACGTCAAATGATGGTACATCCGCAGTTTTGATGCAGGAAAAAGACAGTCACGTTAAAAAAAAACAACTCTGTAAGCGATAGTTATGGATTCTTCTGCTGTCAGAATACGATCTAGATCAACTGAAAGACACTAAAAATTGTAACTACGAAGAAAAAGCTTAGTAAACAACATTATAGTTTTCCAGCTCTGCCATGCAGACGTGACGTCACATGACGCTACATCCACAGTTTTGATGCAGGAAGAAGACGGTCGCGGTAAATTCAAACACTGTAAGCGATTGTTATGGATTCTTCTGCCGTCAGCAAACGATCCAGATCAACTGAAAGACACTAAAAAGTGTAACTACGGAGAGAAAGGTGAGTAAACAACATTATAGCTTCAGTTTGTGCTCCGTGACGGCTTGGCTCGTGGCTGCAGTTACCTGAAGCGCCAGTCGCGAGTTTTGTTTCTTAATCTTGCCACAAATCCCTTTAAACTTTTCTTAGAACTTTTTAAAGAACTTCCAAACATAACAGACATTTTCTGCATCAACAGCTGATTTTCTCTCTTTTTTTCTCAAAAATTCTTTCTTTCCAACGAGTGTTAGATGTTTGTTTCTAGATGAAGCTGCAGATGCTTCAGGGCCTCTATTAGCACTAGCACTGACGTTAGCATTAGCATTAGCATTAGCTGGTCCTCCATCCATCTTCCAGCTCTGCTTTGTTATCTCCACTCACCAATCCATATTTAATAAACTGGAGTGGGTTTTTGCCTCTTTAGGGCGGTTTGGGACCATTTTTATCTTCATTATTTAGTTTTAATTCTTCTTTACAACGTTAGCTACAGGCTAGCGGCTAGCTGAGAGTCTTCTTCTGCTTGTTTGCTAAACTCTGACAAATAAGCGCCACCAGGTGGGGGGAGGCTACATTGCAACTCCTCCAGTCATAAATAGTGTAAATATGCAGTCCTCATGGCTCTCATGAAGAAAAGGAAAACATTTTTTCCCTCTAGGTGGCGCTGGAGGCCCGAGCTTGGGCTTGTCCAGTCCAACATCTCCATCTGGGTGGTCAGACCAGAACCTCCTGAATGAGGAGGACATCATTCCCACACATGGACGAGCTGCCAGAGTCCAGATCCTCAGTCCCAGGGAAGTTCTGTCTGAGTCCTTCCAGCACACCTGGGTCTACAGCGCATGTCCCGGTCACGATGCCCCGGTTACGACGCCCCGGTTACGATATCCTGGTTACGATATCCTGGTTACGATGCCCCGGTTACGATATCCTGGTTACGATATCCTGGTTACGATGCCCAGGTTACGATATCCTGGTTACGATGTCCTGGTTACGATGTCCCGGTTACGATGACCCAGTTACGATATCCTGGTTACGATATCCTGGTTAGGATGCCCCGATTACGATATCCACGATGTCCCGGTTACGATGCCCCGGTTACGATATCCTGGTTACAATATCCTGGTTAGCATGCCCCGGTTACGATATCCTGGTTACGATATCCTGGTTACGATGTCCCGGTTACGATGTCCCGGTTACGATGCCCCGGTTACGATATCCTGGTTACGATATCCTGGTTAGGATGCCCCGGTTACGATATCCTGGTTACGATATCCTGGTTACGATATCCTGGTTAGGATGCCCCGGTTACGATATCCTGGTTACGATGTCCTGGTTACGATGTCTCAGTTACGATGCCCCGGTTACGATATCCTGGTTACGATGTCCCGGTTGCGATGCCCCGGTTACGATGTCCTGGTTTCGATGTCCTGGTTACGATGTCCCGGTTACGATGCCCCGGATACGATATCCTGGTTACGATATCCTGGTTAGGATGCCCCGGTTACGATATCCTGGTTAGGATGCCCCGGTTACGATATCCTGGTTACGATATCCTGGTTACGTTGTCCTGGTTACGATGTCCCGGTTACAATGTCTCAGTTACGATGCCCCGGTTACGATATCCTGGTTAGGATGTCCTGGTTGCGATGCCCCGGTTACGATGTCCTGGTTTCGATGTCTCAGTTACAATGTCCTAGTTACAATGCCCCTTTTTACGATGTCCCGGTTACGATGTCCCGGTTGCAATGTCCTGGTTGCAATGTCCTGGTTGCGCTGCCCCTTTTACAATGTACCTGTTACGATGTCCCAGTTGCAATGTCCTGGTTGCAATGTCCTGGTTGCGATGTCCTTGTTATGACGTCCCGGTCACGATGTCCTGTTTGCAATCTCCTGGTTGCGATGTCCTGTTTGTGATGTCCTTGTTATGATGTCCCGGTCACGATGTCCTGTTTGCGATGTCCTGATTACGAAGCCCCGGTTACGATGTCCGGTTGTGATGTCCTGGTTACAATGTCCTGTTTGTGATGTCCTGGTTAGGATGTCCCGGTTACAATGTCCCGGTTACGATGTGCTGGTCACGATGTCTTGGTCAAGATGTCCTGGTTACGATGTCCTGGTTACAATGTCCCGGTTACAATGTCCCGGTTACAATGACCTGGTCACCATGTCCTGGTTACGATGTCCTGGTTACGATGTCCTGGTTACAATGTCCCGGTTACGATATCCTGGTTACGATATCCTGGTTACGATATCCTGGTTACGATATCCTGGTTACGATATCCTGGTTACGATATCCTGGTTACGATGTCCTGGTTACGATATCCTGGTTACGATATCCTGGTTACGATATCCTGGTTACGATATCCTGGTTACGATATCCTGGTTACGATGTCCTGGTTACGATATCCTGGTTACGATATCCTGGTTACGATATCCTGGTTACGATATCCTGGTTACGATATCCTGGTTACGATGTCCTGGTTACGATGTCCCGGTTACGATGTCTCAGTTACGATGCCCCTGTTACGATATCCTGGTTATGATGTCCCGGTTACGATGTCCTGGTTTCGATGTCTCAGTTACGATGTCCTAGTTACAATGCCCCTTTTACGATGTCCCGGTTACGATGTCCCGGTTGCAATGTCGTGGTTGCAATGTCCTGGTTGCGCTGCCCCTTTTACAATGTCCCAGTTACGATGTCCCAGTTGCAATGTCCTGGTTGCGATGTCCTGGTTAGGATGTCCCGGTTACAATGTCCTGGTCACGATGTCCTGGTCAAGATGTCCGGGTCACGATGTCCCTGGAAAACCTGATTCAGGGTCTGGTTCAGACCTGGAGAGTCCTGGAAAACCCAGTCTGATCGGTGGCATGGCTGACGTATTTGGTATGACCCGGATTCTCACCGCCTGCAGCTCCTCAGGCTGATTCTGCGCCTGGATTCTGTTGTGACCTTAGACCTGTAGACCGCCTAAACAGAGACCAAGACATTACCAAGACCAGAGATTTTCAAGACCAAGACAGACAAACTCAAGACCAAGACTAGTTCAGCTCGAGACCAAGACTCAGACCGAGACCAAAAAAACGTCTTTTTTTTACATTTTTAACGAGTTGTAGAACCTCAGCACCAAACTGGGTTCAGCTGCTTAGTATAAAAATGAGATTTTATCATTTGGTACTTGAAGGCGTGTATAATGAAATATTTTTAAAAAAAGAAAGAAAAAAAAGTTCCTGCCTGGAAATGATTTACAAGTCCCTTCAAGACCGTTCGTCCAGTCCGGGACATCGCGAGACTGAGAGACCCGAGACCAAAGACCGCCGAGGCCGTGACAAGACCAAGACCGTGAAAAAAGCAGTCTTGAGACCAAGACCGGTCTTGAGGACTACAAGTCTAAGTGACTTGTGTGTGATTTTGCGTCTGTTGGAGCACATCCAGGCCTTCCTTGCATGTGGAGACGTGGAACTGCTCTCCCTGAATCCTGACCCTTCCTTGCCTTCCTGCAGAAACCAGTTACATCATGTGCCATGTGTCAGAACAAAGACTACAAATAAAAGAGAACACATGGCCGTTGGTCCACTGGGGCAGCTCTCTGATGAAAACTCGCTGCTTCCTGCCGTCATGAAGCCCTTCAGTCTTGCTGCTTCGGGTCGACACTCTTTCCTTGAGTGAGAAACTCTAAATACTTATGAAATGCTTTGAATCATATGAGTATTTAAAGTTTTGCAGACAAGGAAAGTGATTAAAGGGCAGCATAGTGATGGGGTGGACAGCACCATGGCCTCACTGGAAGAAGGTTGCTCGTTCAAGCCTCGACTGGGGAGCCATATAAAAGCACAAGTTACGTTTTCTAATGTGTGTGCGTCAATCCGCTGGTCCACGGAGTTCCTGGACCTGGCCATCGGTCATTGCCGGCGTGTACGGGTCATACTCGAGGAATATCATAAATAAATCTACATATTCACTTTTTCTAAGCACAGATCATTTAGTTAGTGAGTAATTAACAGTTTGGTTGCACAACACAATATGTTGAAATTAGGATGTAAGCATGTGTTTTAACGACTCAATTTCTGCCTGTAAACGTGGAAATGCCACTAGTCTACAGCCAGTTTATCTCCATGACATAAAATAAAGATGTTTAAGCTTACTATGGGCAAAACAACAATTAAAAAAGCTGCTCATTACTTCTATTGTACCTTCAAAAATGACTGAATAAGGAAAACTAGTGTTTATTTTATTATCTACAGTCCAGCGAGTTCGTTGTTATGGTGGTTGCAATGGACAGTGCTTTATGCATGTCTCGTTCCATTTCTGTTTTGAGCTCTTTGCAGTGAATTGGCTGTGTTCCATTTAAAATTGCAGTTGTCCATCGGTACCGAGAAGTTTATAAGTTTTGTTTGTCTGTGTGTCTGGACAGAAAGTTTTGTGTTGTCCAGAGCAAGATTCGAATATTTACTGTCAGTGTGATCAGGATGGGGATACTTTGGTCTTTATAGACTGCATCTCTCATTAAATCCTGTTTTACTTTAATTTATTCAGTCAAATTGGACTTAGTGCATCACATTCACTGCATTATTTAAATACTTACAAGTAAAACTGAAAATACTTTCAGTTCAGTTGAGAAACTTTGTGCTATTGCTATTGGGATGGTAGGCTATGACTAAGAAAGAGAAGGCTATACCTATGAGACGGTAGCCTTTACCAATGAGATGGTAGCCTATACCAATGACATGGTAGGATATAACTATGAAAAAGTAGCCAATACCTATGAGATGGTAGCCTATACCAATGAGACAGTAGCCTATACCAATGAGACAGTAGCCTATACCTATGAGATGGTAGGCTATATCTATGAGAAGGTAGCCAATACCTATGAGATGGTAGCCTATACCAATGAGACAGTAGCCTATACCAATGAGATGGTAGGCTATACCTATGAGAAGGTAGCCAATACCTATGAGATGGTAGGCTATACCTATGAGATTGTAGCCTATACCTATGAGACGGTAGCCTATACCTATGAGACAGTAGGATATACCTATGAGATGGTAGCCTATGCCTATGAGAAGGTAGCCAATACCTATGAGATGGTAGGCTATACCTATGAGAAGGTAGCAAATACCTATGAGATGGTAGCCTATGCCTATGAGAAGGTAGCCAATACCTATGAGATGGTAGCCTATACCTATTAGATTGTAGCCTATACCTATGAGACGGTAGCCTATACCTATGAGACAGTAGGATATACCTATGAGATGGTAGCCTATGCCTATGAGAAGGTAGCCTATACCTATGAGATTGTAGCCTATACCTATGAGACAGTAGGATATACCTATGAGATGGTAGCCTATGCCTATGAGAAGGTAGCCTATACCTATGAGATTGTAGCCTATACCTATGAGATTGTAGCCTATACCTATGAGAAGGTAGCCTATACCTATGAGACGGTAGCCTATGCCTATGAGACAGTAGGATATACCTATGAGATGGTAGCCTATGCCTATGAGATTGTAGCCTATACCTATGAGACGGTAGCCTATACCTATGAGACAGTAGCCTATACCTATGAGATGGTAGCCTATGCCTATGAGACAGTAGGATATACCTATGAGATGGTAGCCTATGCCTATGAGAAGGTAGCCAATACCTATGAGATGGTAGGCTATGCCTATGAGATTGTAGCCTATACCTATGAAACGGTAGCCTATACCTATGAGACGGTAGCCTATACCTATGAGATGGTAGCCTATGCCTATGAGACAGTAGGATATACCTATGAGATGGTAGCCTATGCCTATGAGAAGGTAGGCAATACCTATGAGATGGTAGCCTATACCTATGAGATGGTAGCCTATGCCTATGTGACAGTAGGATATACCTATGAGATGGTAGCCTATGCCTATGACATTGTAGCCTATACCTATGAGACGGTAGCCTATACCTATGATATGGTAGCCTATACCAATGAGACAGTAGCCTATACCTATGAGACAGTAGCCTATACCTATGAGATGGTAGCCTTTACCTATGAGACAGTAGCCTACACCTATGAGATGGTAGGCTATACCTATGAGAAGGTAGACAATACCTATGAGATGGTAGCCTTTGCCTATGAGATTGTAGCCTATACCTATGAGACGGTAGCCTATACCTATGAGACAGTAGGATATACCTATGAGATGGTAGCCTATGCCTATGAGAAGGTAGCCTATACCTATGAGATTGTAGCCTATACCTATGAGATTGTAGCCTATACCTATGAGAAGGTAGCCTATACCTATGAGACGGTAGCCTATGCCTATGAGACAGTAGGATATACCTATGAGATGGTAGCCTATGCCTATGAGATTGTAGCCTATACCTATGAGACGGTAGCCTATACCTATGAGACGGTAGCCTATACCTATGAGATGGTAGGCTTTGCCTATGAGATTGTAGCCTATACCTATGAAATGGTAGCCTATACCTATGAGACGGTAGCCTATACCTATGAGATGGTAGCCTATGCCTATGAGACAGTAGGATATACCTATGAGATGGTAGCCTATGCCTATGAGAAGGTAGGCAATACCTATGAGATGGTAGCCTATACCTATGAGATGGTAGCCTATGCCTATGTGACAGTAGGATATACCTATGAGATGGTAGCCTATGCCTATGACATTGTAGCCTATACCTATGAGACGGTAGCCTATACCTATGATATGGTAGCCTATACCAATGAGACAGTAGCCTATACCTATGAGACAGTAGCCTATACCTATGAGATGGTAGCCTTTACCTATGAGACAGTAGCCTACACCTATGAGATGGTAGGCTATACCTATGAGAAGGTAGACAATACCTATGAGATGGTAGCCTTTGCCTATGAGATTGTAGCCTATACCTATGAGACAGTAGCCTATACCTATGAGATGGTAGCCTATACCAATGAGATGGTAGGCTATACCTATGAGAAGGTAGCCAATACCTATGAGATGGTAGCCTATACCAATGAGATGGTAGGCTATACCTATGAGAAGGTAGGCAATACCTATGAGATGGTAGCCTTTGCCTATGAGATGGTAGCCTTTGCCTATGAGATGGTAGCCTTTGCCTATGAGATGGTAGGCTATACCAATGAGATGGTAGGCTATGCCTATGAGATGGTAGCCTATACCAATGAGATGGTAGGCTATACCTATGAGAAGGTAGGCAATACCTATGAGATGGTAGCCTTTGCCTATGAGATGGTAGGCTATACCTATGAGATGGTAGGCTATACCTATGAGATGGTAGCCTATACCTATGAGATGGTAGCCTATGCCTATGAGACAGTAGGATATACCTATGAGATGGTAGCCTATGCCTCTGAGATTGTAGCCTATACCAATGAGACGGTAGCCTATACCGATGAGATGGTAGCCTATGCCTATGAGACAGTAGGATATACCTATGAGATGGTAGCCTATGCCTATGAGATTGTAGCCTATACCAATGAGACGGTAGCCTATACCTATGAGATTGTAGCCTATACCTATGAGACAGTAGCCTATACCTATGAGATGGTAGCCTATGCCTATGAGACAGTAGGATATACCTATGAGATGGTAGCCTATGCCTATGAGATTGTAGCCTATACCAATGAGACGGTAGCCTATACCTATGAGATTGTAGCCTATACCTATGAGACGGTAGCCTATACCTATGAGATTGTAGCCTATACCTATGAGACGGTAGCCTATACCTATGAGATGGTAGCCTATGCCTATGAGACAGTAGGATATACCTATGAGATGGTAGCCTATGCCTCTGAGATTGTAGCCTATACCAATGAGATGGTAGGATATACCTATGAGATGGTAAATGGACTGTACTTATATAGCGCTTTTTCCAGTCGCACACACATTTTCCATAAGCACATCAGCAGGCAACTTGGGGTTCAGTGTCTTGCCCAAGGACACTTCGGCATGTAGTCTGGGGAAGCCTGGAATCTATCCCCCGAGCCCCAAAGCTCTTTAGCTTTGTTTTGTTGTGTTCAGGACGTTTCTGGGTGGAGATTTCTGTTTATGTCACCAGCCAATGGCAGAGCTAAGGGCATGAAGCTGTGTGGGAATAAGCTCATGAGTGCCAGTCACTCCAACTCTCCAAAGAAAAAGAAAGAAAGAAAGAGGCCCTGGGGGGGGGGGGGGGGGGTCGTCTGGGGGGTCCGGTCCTCCTGGGTTTCAGTTGGGCCGCCCAGGTTGGGGGGGGGGGTGGCTGCTCCTGGGCGCTTGGGCCCTGGGCCCGGCGCTGTCTCCGCTCCGGGGGGACGCCCGGCGCCCGGTGGGGTCGGCAGCTGCTGGTCTTGGTCCGCTGGGGCCTGGGCCCCCAGACCGCGGGGGCTCCGGCTGGGGCCGCCTTTTGCTGCCCTTCGAGGGATGCATGTCCGCTCTTTGGGGGGGGGGGGTAGCTGGGATCTGGGCCTCTGGGTGGCTGCTGGGGGCCTGGGTCGTGAGCCTTGCGGGCTTCCTCCTCCTTGCAGAGACGAGGCTGCATCTGCATGACTGTATCACCATAGAGACCCTTTATTATGCATGTTGATGCTGTGACGCTGCTTCCCATTGCGCTGACTTGGTTTTACCTCTTCTCTGCGTAGTTCTGCGTGTGTTTGTATGATCTGAGGATATTTAAGCCACCTGCAGGTCCTCCTGTAGGGGATTGCTTGTTTTGTTTTCCAACAGAGACCTTGGTTGTTTAGGGATTTCTGTACAGATGTACCAGTGAACTGTGGAAGTGGATTCATGTTTTCTCTCTCTCTCTCTCTCTTCCTCTTCCTCACTCCTTTCTCTCTGTTTCACTTTCTATCATTACCTCTGTTAACTGTCATTTCTCCCTTGTCAGGCCCAGCAGTATGATATGGAATGGTGTAATAGACAAATGTTTAATTAAAGAAATAAAATGTATAAACATGATATCAAGTGGAGCCTTATGTTCATAAAGCTCTGCTTGGTAAAGCAAAACTGTTCAACAGAATAAAGCAATCAGATTTCCATTCTGCTTGCTTCGATGCTGGACAGGACAAGTAAAAAAAAAAAAAAAAGAAAGAAAGAAAGAAAGAAAGAAAGAAAGAAAGAAAGAAAGAAAGAAAGAAAGAAAGAACAGAGGATGCACCAAAAAAAAGGTAAGAGCTTTGGATGCATACTGGAAAACCAGGCTAACATTAGTTTGGTGCTTATTTTTTTTTTATTTTACTGCTTCTGAGCTCTGAAGGAGTTGTTGAAGCTGAATAGTTTGAAGAACGAGACGGCCATTAGCTTGAGAGGGAGGGGCTCAGTTTGAATTCTGCTGTTTGCAAACAGAAACGGTGGGGGACCTACGGACTCTACCTTTAAGTAATTCTTTAAGTAATTTATGACGTGCTTTTCTTGTTTAAAACTTGTTCAGCACATTGGGGCCCCCATCGTTGTTTGTAAATGTGCTATATACACACAGTAAATACACTTGAACTCTGCATGGCTCCTGCTATAAAAGGTTAAGCTTTGACGCTCGACCTCATAGTTCACATCTGAAAGCTTACATTTTGACGAAAGGTGTGAAGGACATGGGAGCAGCTGTTACAGTGAACTCTTGGCCTGAGCTGTCATCTAAAACGTGAATGTTATAAGCAGCGACCGGTGGTGCTGGCAGATATAGATGGAACTTGTTTTCACCCATTCAGCAGTCAGATTATGAAGATCTAAGTTGTGCTCACCGACCTGTTAACCACCTGGTATGTTGTTTATGCAATCTTTGCTAAATTAGAATGAAAAGAACAAAGAAAAATTCATTTTTTCCAGAATGTCATTTCAATACTGTAGTAGTTTTTTAATAGAAAAAATAATTAATCTCAATCTCAAGTTTATTTTTACAGCACGTTTATAAATGAAGATGGTCAGCAAAGTGTTGGGTAATAATTAAGTCTTGTTCTGGGGTGATGGCTGCTGGCGGGAATGACTTTCAATACTGTAGTCCCCCCCCCTCCCCCCCACTACTACAATATTGACCATCTGATAATAATCTGCCCACAGAAATCAGATTCTTTTCTTCAATCCTACTGTATGATTTAATGAGTTTCCTTCTGCTACGCTCTGATAATCCTGGTTTTATAAATCACATTGGGCCCGTTTCACTCTGTCTTGTTTCCTTTAATCATCCTAATTCATGTATTACTTCATCAAACTTTGGACAATCCCATTTTTCAAGTTTTTATTCTGCAATGTTGTAAAACAACTTGTTTAGAAAAGCTCCTGGAGAAGAAATAAGAAAAAAAAAACATTATGACATTGCTTTTGAATTGTGGTTCAATGGAAATACTAAAAGCAAAAACTGAAGCAATAAACAAGCACGATGGGGCTCCTGAACTAAAATCTGGTCAAACACTTTGAGACAATCACTGCAATCAGGTGTTTTCTGTAACGTCCTATCAGACGTCTGCACCTTTTGACAGGTATGTTATTCTTTAAACCACAATTCAAAATCAATATTTTATTTGACTGAATTATAATTTAGTGAATTTTATTTACTTACTTTTTTAGATTCTTGTTGTTTGAATAATTATTGTGAGTTTGGCCTTCTCTTAAATAAGAGGGGATTTTAATATTTGAGCATTTCTGTATTGGTACAGTTTGTGGAAACAGTAGATCTAGTTCGTGCAGCTTTTTCTTCCCTTTTTAAAAACTAACTGCCCGTTTGAGTAAATTTCTATCTCATAATGTTTCAGTGGTGCACGATAAGCATCGGCCCGATAACAGGAAATTATTACGTGATTCCGATAACTCCGATATCATGACGACATGCCCCGATAAAATACTGTATATATCATTATTTGCTCCACTCACATCATGAGAGCAGTTGTTGCTGTTAAAAATGCACTCTGTTTACATAAACAAGTCTGACCTGTCAGTCAATATTATTGTTACAAATAAACTTTTTCAGAGTGTGCTAACATACAGTGAATCTTTAAATCTAACTTGTCAGAGCATTGTTTTCTATATTTTTTAACTGCTCGATTGTAATCCTGATGCTTGCATCAGTTCAAGGAGCCTTTTTTTTATCAGTAAACGCTGCACCTTGTTAGTTATTTTGATATCTTTAAGAAAATGTTTGAGAGGCTTGCTGATAGTTTTTCACTGGAAATGTTTTTTTCGGCGGCGGGACGTGCCTCCTCTGGTATGGGCCGGCCCTCATGACCTGGGGTCTCATTTATAAAGCTTGCTTACGCACAAAACAGGGCTTGAAAGTGGCGTAAGTGATTTTCCACGCAAAGTTTCTGATTTATAAAAACAAAGCTGACGGGAGAATGTGCGCACCGGTGCGTACATTATGAACTTTGCGCACGAACATTTTGGAGACGGGGAAACTGGCGGCACCGCTGGTGAGATGATGAATTTAAGCCACGTTCATGCATTTAACCATTAATATCAGACTGTAGACCCTCGTAAACCCTCGTATGGTCCTCAAATAAGCCATAAGCACCCATTCAGGACTTACAGCACAGTGTGTTCGAAGTGTATGTTCATCTTCAAATTATGTAGCAATGACAAGTTTATCTATAAAGCAAATTAATGTACAGGATCATTCAAAATGCTTTACATACAACATAAAAAGCATTGCAGCAGGGGTGCAGAAGAGAAAAAATCTAAACGTAAAAGAATAAAAGATTATTGTTCCATTAATTGTGACAAGCTGTATAGCAATTACTGTAATTACTGAGTAAACATGAATACTGCAGTGACACTGGTGCGTAATGCTTTACAATGGATGCGCTGGCATTGCTTGAAGACGATGCCAATGGCAGGATCAGGATGGAGAATCTTTAGAGACCATGAGGATTTTCTGGCCAATGATGATGACCGGCTAATAATCACATTTACTTTTGCAGCGCTTTTGTCTATGAACTGGACCCAGATACCCTGACCACCGAAACCGTGCCCACCCCGACGCATCAGCAGCTGCTGACCACAGCGCACTCCGTTGTGGAGCCATCAACCTCAGCAAAGACCGGCGGAGGTGTTTACAGGCGAGGGGAGGGCACGTGAGGGGGAATCGCGCTGCACCACAGCAAACAGGTGTTCTGTGTTCTGAACACAGTCGCTCTGACACGGCGTTTCCTCCACAGCGACTTCTGGAACAAACCTCCGTTACATCATCACCGCCACAACAACCTGCTGTCACTCAGCAGACTTACGTTAATCTGTGTTTCCTGTGACGCCCAAATAAAATGATTTTGTGAGGCTCCACTTCACCAACAAGCACCTCCACTTCCGTCTCCGCGAAATTACGTTTAAATCTCTTTTCGATCGCCACAATTCAGTTTCAAATGCCTCAGATCAGCTGGCTCATTTATATGCAGGAACATCCATGAGGTACTTTGCATTGACCATCTATGGTAGAATATGGGCGTGTAGGAGGCGGAATATGGGCCAAATTCACCTGCGCAAACTTCCAGGAAGAGTGTGATTTATAAAGGGGACATTGCTGGAATCTGTGCGTACGCACGGTTTTATAAATCTGAATATTTTTTGGCGTACGCAAACTTTTGGTTTTGGGCGTACGTACACTTTTAGTAAAGATCCTACGCAAAGTTTTATAAATGAGACCCCTGGTGTCTAGTCACTGCGCCGGGGGCCGGGGCGCCGGGGCGCCTCTGCTATGTGTGTGCGTGTGTGTGTGTCAGTAGGGATGTGTAAGTGGGGGTGGGGGTTTGCAGGGTGGCCGGGTCTTTTCCGTACTGAGTGCCTGTCCTGCCCGGCCGCTATCATTCTACACAGTTCTATCATTCTACGTAGTTCTATCATTCTACGTAGTTCTATCATTCTACTAGTTCTATCATTCTACACAGTTCTATCATTCTACGTAGTTCTATCATTCTACGTAATTCTGTCATTCTACACAGTTCTATCATTCTACGTAGTTTTATCATTCTACACAGTTCTATCATTCTATGTAGTTCTATCATTCTACATAGTTCTATCATTCTACGTAGTTCTATCATTCTACGTAATTCTATCATTCTACACAGTTCTATCATTCTACGTAGATCCATCATTCTACGTAGTTCTATCATTCTACGTAGTTCTATCATTCTACGTAATTCCATCATTCTACGTAGTTCTATAATTCTACGTAATTCTATCATTCTACACAGTTCTATCATTCTACGTAGTTCTATATTTTTATTCTACGTAGTTCTATCATTCTATGTAGTTCTATCATTCTACGTAGTTCTATCATTCTACACAGTTCTATCATTCTACATAGTTCTATCATTCTACGTAGTTCCATCATTCTACCGTAATTCTATCATTCTACACAGTTCTATCATTCTACGTAGTTCCATCATCCTACGTAGTTCTATCATTCTACACAGTTCTATCATTCTACACAGTTCTATCATTCTATACAGTTCTATCATTCTACGTAGTTCCATCATTCTACACAGTTCTATCATTCTACGTAGTTCTATCATTCTACACAGTTCTATCATTCTACGTAGTTCTATCATTCTACGTAGTTCCATCATTCTACGTAGTTCTATCATTCTACGTAGTTCCATCATTCTAAGTAGTTCTATCATTCTACGTAGTTCTATCATTCTACATAGTTCTATCATTCTACGTAGTTCCATCATTCTACGTAATTCTATCATTCTACACAGTTCTATCATTCTACGTAGTTCTATCATTCTACGTAGTTCCATCATTCTACGTAGTTCCATCATTCTACGTAATTCTCTCATTCTACATAGTTCTATCGTTCTACGTAGTTCCGTCATTCTACGTAATTCTCTCATTCTACATAGTTCTATCATTCTACGTAGTTCCATCATTCTACGTAATTCTATCATTCTACATAGTTCTATCATTCTATGTAGTTCCATCATTCTACGTAGTTCTATCATTCTACGTAGTTCCATCATTCTACGTAGTTCCATCATTCTACGTAAATTCTCTCATTCTACATAGTTCCATCATCCTACGTAGTTCTATCATTCTACACAGTTCTATCATTCTACGGAGTTCTATCATTCTACGTAATTCCATCATTCTACGTAGTTCTATAATTCTACGTAATTCTATCATTCTACACAGTTCTATCATTCTACGTAGTTCCATCATTCTACGTAGTTCTATAATTCTACGTAGTTCTATCATTCTACATAGTTCTATCATTCTACGTAGTTCCATCATTCTACGTAATTCTATCATTCTACACAGTTCTATCATTCTACGTAGTTCCATCATCCTACGTAGTTCTATCATTCTACACAGTTCTATCATTCTACACAGTTCTATCATTCTACGTAGTTCCATCATTCTACACAGTTCTATCATTCTACGTAGTTCTATCATTCTACACAGTTCTATCATTCTACGTAGTTCTATCATTCTCGTAGTTCCATCATTCTACGTAGTTCTATAATTCTACGTAGTTCTATCATTCTACACAGTTCTATCATTCTACGTAGTTCCATCATTCTACACAGTTCTATCATTCTACGTAGTTCTATCATTCTACACAGTTCTATCATTCTACACAGTTCTATCATTCTACGTAGTTCCATCATTCTACACAGTTCTATCATTCTACGTAGTTCTATCATTCTACACAGTTCTATCATTCTACGTAGTTCTATCATTCTACGTAGTTCCATCATTCTACGTAGTTCTATAATTCTACGTAGTTCTATCATTCTACACAGTTCTATCATTCTACATAGTTCTATCATTCTACGTAGTTCCATCATTCTACGTAATTCTATCATTCTACACAGTTCTATCATTCTACGTAGTTCCATCATCCTACGTAGTTCTATCATTCTACACAGTTCTATCATTCTACGTAGTTCCATCATTCTACACAGTTCTATCATTCTACGTAGTTCTATCATTCTACACAGTTCTATCATTCTACGTAGTTCTATCATTCTACGTAGTTCCATCATTCTACATAGTTCCATCATTCTACGTAGTTCTATAATTCTACGTAGTTCTATCATTCTACACAGATCTATCATTCTACATAGTTCTATCATTCTACGTAGTTCCATCATTTTACGTAATTCTATCATTCTACACAGTTCTATCATTCTACGTAGTTCCATCATTCTAAGTAGTTCTATGATTCTACGTAGTTCTATCATTCTACGTAGTTCTATCATTCTACATAGTTCTGTCATTCTACGTAGTTCTATCATTCTATATAGCTCTATCATTCTACGTAGTTCCATCATTCTACGTAATTCTATCATTCTACACAGTTCTATCATTCTACGTAGTTCTATCATTCTACATAGTTCTATCATTCTACGTAGTTTCATCATTCAAGTTCAAGTTCAAGTTCACTTTATTTCTAAAGCACTCTTACACTGACAAAGACAGATCAAGGTGCTTTACAACAATAAGACATAATAAAAAATAAAAAATAAACAGCAGAAGAATCTAAAAACAGTAAAAACAAATATGAAAAAAAATAAATCAAACTAAAAGACTATTAGGAGCTAAGTACCAAAGGCTTTGTGAAATAGAAATGTTTTCAGTAATGTTTTAAAAGCAGCAAGGGACTCAGCAGACCTGATTGATGGTGGTAAAGCGTTCCAGAGAGGGGGCGCAAACACAGAGAAGGCTCTCCCACCTTTTGTTATATAACGGGGCTTCGGTTCAACAAGCAAGTTGGCAGATGAGGATCTTAAGGATCTAGGGGGGACATAGCGGATACATAAGTCTGAAATATAAGAGGGGGCAAGATCATGTAACGCCTTAAAGACAAGCAGGAGAGATTTGTATTGAATTCGAAATGGCACAGGGAGCCAGTGTAGGCTAGCCAGGACAGGGGTGATGTGGTCACGCTGACGTGTACCAGTCAGTAAGCGAGCTGCCGCATTCTGGGCCACCTGCAGCCTCGATAATAATTTTTTATTAAGGCCTTGGTAGAGAGAGTTACAGTAATCTAATCTCGACATGATCAGCAAGTGGATTACTTTTTCCAGTTGAGTTTTAGGCAGGTATGGCTTGACTTTAACAAGGACCCTCAGGTGGTAAAAAATACTCTTAACCACAGCATTAACTTGTCTATCAAGTTTCAAAGAGCTGTCAATAGTTACCCCCAGACTTTTGACAAAAGGAAGGTTAGATGAGGATGAGGGAAAAAGGGAGGCGAGAGCCGATTTTAAACCGTTAGGAACTGTGATGAGACCAAAGGCAATCACCTCTGTCTTATCTTCATTCAAAAGAAGAAAGTTCTGGGACATCCAAACCTTGAAATCCTCAATGCATTTAACTAAGTTACAAATGGAAAAGTCCTCACAATCAATGGAAATATAGAGCTGTATATCATCTGCATAGCAGTGATAAGAAACCTTGTGCTTTCTAAAGATCATCCCCAAGGGAAGCATGTACAAGGAAAACAAAGGGGACCCAAAATTGAACCCTGAGGAACCCCACAGGTTAACTGAGTGGGGTCAGAAAAGCAATCTTCCAATTGGACCTTGCATGTCCTATTTGTTAAGTAGGACTGGAACCAGTCAAGGACAGCACCCTAACCCAACACATTGTTCCAAGCGAGAGATTAAAATGTGATAGTCTACAGTATCGAATGCCGCCGTTAAATCCAGCAAAATAAGAACTACTGGACGACCAGCGTCCAGAGAGAGAAAAACATCATTAAATATTTTTAAAAGTGCAGTTTCAGTACTGTGAACTGATTTAAAACCAGATTGAAATTTATCTGTGATCTCATGCTGATCCAGGTGGGACTGTAGCTGTTGTAGGATGAGTTTTTCTAAAACCTTGGACAAGAAAGGTAATTTTGAGATTGGCCTATAGTTAGACAGTGCTGCCGGGTCTAAGTTTGGCTTTTTGATAAGGGGCTGAATTAATGCCGATTTAAAGGACTGAGGGACGCATCCCGATTCTAGACAGCGATTTATTAGACTTAAGATAATGGGACCTAAAGAAGAAAATGCATCACGGATCAGTAAGGGATGAACAACATCAGTAAAACAATAAGTGGGTTTCAACCCAAATATTACCTTCTGAAGTGTTGTTAATGAAACTGGTTCAAAGCAATTCCATACAGGTGGACAAGCAGGAGGGGGCTATAGGGCTGAGACATGGCAAAAGAGGAAAAGAGGATCTAATAGATGCAATCTTCCCCACAAAAAAAGTTTAAAAACTGTTCACAGAGTTCTGCTGATGGGGAACTGTGGGTAGCTTGAAGAGGATTTACCAGCTTATTTAAGGTAGCAAAAGAAAACGGGGGTTATGAGTGTTTTTGACGATAAGTTCTGAGAAGTATGTGGTTTTAGCATGCTTGACTCATCTCTTTGATATTGAACAAGACTGTCTCTCCATAAACCAAGAGAGACATGTAACCTGTCCTTTTTCCACTTGCGCTCTGCACGCCTACAAAGGCGGCGGAGCGCACGCGTGGAATCATTCAGCCATGGTTGGCTAGCGGATCTGGGGCGCCGGGCTGAGAGGGGAGCAATACTATCAAGGATGCCGGAACAAACTGTGTTAAATTGATCTGCAAAACTCTCAACATCACCAACAGCTATGGTTGAGAGAGTGGAGTGACTTAGAGCTGCAGCAAATAATGCTGGAGTCTGTGGAGATGTGAGTCGTTTGTATTTTACAGGAAAAATACACTTAGAGGGGGGTGATGACAGACTGATATTAAACAAAACTGGACAGTGATCAGACAAACCAGCATCACAAATCTCAGTGACAGAAGCATTTAACCCAAACGTTAGAACAAGGTCTAAAGTGTGGCCTTTCTCATGGGTCGGCCCAGAAACCAGTTGCAGCAAACCAAAAGAATCAATAATCTGAAGAAAATCCTGCACAAGTGGTTTAGACGGACAACATACATGAATGTTAAAGTCACCAACGATCAGTAGCCGTTCGGCCATAAGCATTAGACCCCCAACAAAATCAGAGAAGTCAGTAATAAACTCCTTATTAAATTTCGGAGGGCGATAAACAACCGCGCACAGGACAGAGGGGGTTCATCTGAAGCTGAAACAGCAGAAGTTCAAACGAAGAGTAAAAGTTTGTGGTCACTCTCTGACAGGAGTATGATGATCTCCAGATCGTAGCAATACCACCTCCCCTACCCCTGCCTGGGAGGCGAGGAGAGCTAACAAAAGAACAGTCTGGAGGCAAAAGTTCAGAAAATGGCAGTGACTCACCCTCCCGAATCCATGTTTCTGTAACAAACATAAAATCCAACTCACGGGACTCGAAGAAGTCTTTTAGAAGAAATGTCTTATTCACCACTGATCTTGCGTTCAGGAGAGCCAGCGATAAAACACATTCTGTAGAGTCTGAAGGCGAAGCTCTGGGCAGAGAGCGCAGATTAGACACCGTCACTCCTCGCTGGACACGATGACAAGCAATGCGACGTAGGCGATCAAGATGAGCATGCCAGTTCATCGGTCTCATGGATCCAGCCGGTACAAGTGCCTGGAGAAGAACCGCAGGAAGGTAGCCTCCGTCCGATCCAGGCGGAAAACATCCAGCGCGGAGGCGCTGTCTCCGAGTCAGCCGAAGGTAAGCCCGCACTCTTACCAATACTCCACTGCGTTTGCCTCGCCTTCTCCTGGATCGCTTCACGCGTCCCCGATGTAGTATAATGGAGAAGGGGCGCATCAGGTCCGGTTGAGGAGGTGGGGGAGAATGTTGAGATGAGCGAGAAGAAGCCGGGCCATTCTCAGCCAAGTTCAGGCTATGAGTCCATCGCATGGACAAAAGAGTGTCACGATCATAGACCAAACGAGGGAAAATGTCAACAGAACATACGGGATGAAAAGAAAGGCAAAAAACGAAGATCAGAAGGAGGAGAAAAACAAGGAAGCGGAGAGAGCGGCGAACCGAGCACAGTGCTGGCGCCATCTTCCAGCAGTCAAGTCAACTACGTACATTCTACGTAGTTCCATCATTCTACACAGTTCTATCATTCTACATAGTTCTTTCATTCTACGTAGTTCCATCATTCTACACAGTTCTATCATTCTACATAGTTCTTTCATTCTACGTAGTTCCATCATTCTAAGTAGTTCTATCATTCTACGTAGTTCTATCATTCTACATAGTTCCATCATTCTACGTAGTTCCATCATTCTACGTAGTTCTATCATTCTACGTAGTTCTATCATTCTACATAGTTCTATCATTCTATGTAGTTCCATCATCTTACGTAGTTCTATCATTCTACACAGTTCTATCATTCTACACAGTGCTATCATTCTACGTAATTCTATCATTCTACACAGTTCTATCATTCTACGTAGTTCTGTCATTCTACGTAGTTCTATCATTCTACACAGTTCTATCATTCTACGTAGTTCTATCATTCTACGTAGCTCTATCATTCTACACAGTTCTATAATTCTATGTAGTTCCATCATTCTACGTAATTTTATCATTCTACACAGTTCTATCATTCTACATAGTTCTATCATTCTACGTAATTCTATGATTCTACATAATTTAATTGCTCCAATAAGAGCACACTATCAAGTAAACAGCGCCCCCCCCTCTCCTTATGGTCTATGCACCGTCCGCTCCCCCCCCCCCCCCCTGTCTGATTCAGCTGCATGTATGGAGCTAGTAGTAACTTCTGTGCAGTCAGGTCTGGGTTTTCAAGCAAATGGATTTAAAAGCAAACTTGTGCAGCAACACTGAGGGAGGGGGCCACAACCTTGTCATTACCTGTAAGTTTATTTATTTTCTAAATGCTGTCTTGTCTGATAAACGTAGCTCACTGTCTGAAGTGCCCATGTTGCTAGCAGTTAGCCTTTAGCAAAAGTCCGACCGCAGCTTGACCTAGATTCTCCAAATAAGGTCATAGCCAAATAAGGTGTAGCCAATCAAAATGAAGTCAACGTGGTCTCCGGGTAAAGCTCCATATCATCACCAGACCCAACTGTATTACTGAGGAAGTGAGGTCTGGCGTTTCAACACAATACCCCGCTGTAAAAAATGCTGTTTTTTTCTTTGGAGTATTTACATGCAGTAATGCCAACAACATAAACTAGTTTTTACTGCTGTGTCATCACTCCTTTAACAGAATCCTCTAACATGCGTGTTACTATGGAGTTTAAATTACATTGAAGTCATGTTTTATCTGTATTCTCTCCACTAAAAAGCCTCGTCGTCGGCTCGGCTCTCTCCGCAACCCTCTGATCGGACACCAGATTTGTGAGAAGCTCCTGATGAGTCGCTGTGATCATCAGTGATCAGCCATCCATGTAATCGTCCTCCTGACGCCTGCTCTCAGCAGCGAAGCGCTCCGGCTGCTTTTAAAGCAGAAAACGCTGCTTTCTCACCTGCTGAGTGCTACAAGCTTTGTCCCATTTCACAGACCGTCATCCATAATCTGCAAAATACCCTTTGCTTGCTTCTTCAGACCTCATTCAGCAGCCACTCTTTTGAAGTGCCCATTTTCAGTGTCTAAGTTTTGTGGAATGAGAAACGTACACGGCAGCTGGTGCTTGGCATAAAGCTCTTCACGTGTAATGCGGTGATTCAGAGAAATGTGTCACGGCTGATTTACAATGTGCTCTCAGAATGTGCTTGACTGGATTACGCTGAAGCAGCAAACACGTGGATATTAGCCGTCCTGCAGGGTCCAGAGCACCAAAGAAAAGAAAGATCTGCAGTTTCTGACTCACGTTGAGGTCCGACTCTTTTACCTGCCGTTATTTCCCTCCTTCCAGGAGCAGAGTGAAAGCTCAACCACTGACCACGGACTCAGTCTTTTTATCATAGAAGCAGGAAGACAAAAATCCCATTAAACATAGAGTTCTGTCATATCTAATAAAGTTTTTCACTTGTGCATTCACAATTCTCCCAAAAACCAAGTTTCCCAGCAAATGGACCAGAGTTAGAGCCTGAGGCTGGTGTGGATGCTTCTTTTCACCTGATAAAAAAGATTTTACAAATGATATTAATGCAAATATGCAAATAACCAAGTCATACAGACAAAATTAACTGAATTAAACTGGAGAAACAGAATAATTACTTTCCCAAGTACTTATTTACTTTCATAAAAATGTAACTCAGTAACTTTTTATGTAAAAGTATCTTGTAAGCGTAGAAGTATCTAGTAAGTGTAACTAGGAACGTGTGCAGCGTGACATAGATCCTGTGAGTGGGAGGAAGCAGAGAGTGATGATGAGGAGGAGGCCAGGAATTAATCAGGAGTCAGTAAACTCACCTCCAACTTCTCCAATGAATCACAAGTAAAAACGGTGGATGGATCAGACGTGAGGATGTGTGAATAAATGCAGCAGAGACCCATGACTCCTGCAGGGGGGGGGGGCAGCTGATGGGAAGTGATGTGTGACAGGAGGCGGCCAACCTGGAGACAGGAGACATGACGCCTACTGTCAGAGGTCCAGCAGAGATATGAGACCTGCGACAGCAGTGATGAGGACGGACACAGCTCGGGTCGGGGGGGGGGCAGAATCAAGCTGGTGAGACGGAGTCGGTCTGCAGGAGACCTGGTGGTGGAATAGAGCCAGCTAGGGAATGAAGACCACCATGAAGGTGTCTACGATGGACATGGACCTGGAGACTTTACAGACGTCTCAGTCCAGCAGGACTTCACTGGTCCAGTTTCCAGACCAGTTTCCAGTCCTGTCTGGTCCAGTTTCCAGACCAGTTTCCAGACCTGTCTGGTCCAGTTTCCAGAACAGTTTCCAGACCTGTCTGGTCCAGTTTCCAGACCTGTCTGGTCCAATTTCCAGACCTGTCTGGTCAAGTTCCCAGACCAGTTTCCAAACTTGTCTGGTTCAGTTTCTCAGACCAGTATCCAGACCTGTTTGGTCAAGTTTCCAGACCAGTTTCCACACCTGTCTGGTCCAGTTTCCAGACCTGTCTGGTCAAGTTTCCAGACCAGTTTCCAGTCCTGTCTGGTCCAGTTCCCAGACCAGTTTCCAGACCTGTCTGGTCCAGTTCCCAGACCAGTTTCCAGACTTGTCCGTTCCAGTTCCCAGACCAGTTTCCAGACCTGTCTGGTCAAATTTCCAGACCAGTTTCCAGTCCTATCTGATCTAGTTCCCAGACCAGTTTCCAGACCTTTTTCCAGACTTGTCTGGTCCAGTTCCCAGACCAGTTTCCAGACCTGTCTGGTCCAGTTCCCAGACCAGTTTCCAGACTTGTCCGTTCCAGTTCCCAGACCAGTTTCCAGACCTGTCTGGTCAAATTTCCAGACCAGTTTCCAGTCCTATCTGATCTAGTTCCCAGACCAGTTTCCAGACCTTTTTCCAGACTTGTCTGGTCCAGTTCCCAGACCAGTTTCCAGACCTGTCTGGTCAAATTTCCAGACCAGTTTCCAGTCCTATCTGATCTAGTTCCCAGACCAGTTTCCAGACCTTTTTCCAGACTTGTCCGGTCCAGTTCCCAGACCAGTTTCCAGACCTTTTTCCAGACTTGTCCGGTCCAGTTCCCAGACCAGTTTCCAGACCTGTCTGGTCAAATTTCAGACCAGTTTCCAGTCCTATCTGATCTAGTTCCCAGACCAGTTTCCAGACCTTTTTCCAGACTTGTCCGGTCCAGTTCCCAGACCAGTATCCAGACCTGTCTGGTCAAGTTTCCAGACCAGTTTCCAGACCTGTCTGGTCAATTTTCCAGACCAGTATCCAGACCTGTCTGGTCCAGTTTCCAGTCCTCATTGTGACGGAGGTGGACTTGAGGTTCAGGATCTTGAACCAGAAACAGATCCAGGATGATCTCTGTCTGTAGAAGTTGCTAAGGAGCCTGGAAGAGAATCTGGATCTGGTCTGGAAGTCCATCTGAGGTCCTGATGCAGGTCCAGAGGAATCTGAAGGTCTTCAGGGTCCACCTAAGTCTGGTTGATGTGTGGTGGGTTGGCCCTCCTTCCTGGGTTGATGAGGATCTCCTTCATCTTCTCATTATTTTAGGTCGTTTCTCCTGGTCCAGTTTTCAGTCCTGTCTGGTCCAGTTCCCAGACTAGTTTCCAGACCTGTCTGGTCCAGTTCCCAGACCAGTTTCCAGACCTGTCTGGTCCAGTTTCCAGTCCTCATTGTGATGGAGGTGGACTTGAGGTTCAGGGTCTTGAACCAGAAACAATTGTTGAGGAGTCTGGAAGAGAATCTGGATCTGGTCTGGAAGTCCAGGTGAGGTCCTGATGCAGGTCCAGAGGAATCTGAAGGTCTTTAGGGTCCACCTAAGTCCGGTTGATGTGTGGTGGGTTGGCCCTCCTCCTTCCTGGGTTGATGAGGATCTCCTTCATCTTCTCATTATTTTAGGTCATTTCTCCTGGTCCAGTTTTCAGTCCTGTCTGGTCCAGTTCCCAGACCAGTTCTAGTCCTGCCCGGTCCAGTGTTCAGCTAGACACCAGCTAGACCACCTACTGTAGTCTGCCTCCTGTCCATCTGTGACATCATCACCAGCTGACCTGGCTGGAGGTGATGTTCTGGTAGGAGACACAGTAATAGTGTCTCGTAGTGGGCTGAAGACATGGCCTTGAGGAGTCCCAGTTCTCCCAATTCAGCCAAACACCTCCATCACATCTCTGTTTGTGTGAAACCGGCTTAAACCAGTTACCTTCCTGGATCAAACGGGGGTGAACGAGTCGAGACCGGAGAGGTGGAACCGGCGGGGACGTCTCTGAAGGGCAGACGGTCCTGCAGACGTCCACACATCGCTCTACCGGGCTACAAACCTGCCCTGCCGCCGGTGGCTGCTGGTTCAACTCCATGTTCAGCCATGAACGAGTCGTCTTTCTGTCCAGTACCAGATGCTGCTACACTCATTCTCTGGTGCAGCAGTAAGTTGCTCCTCAGCTCTCATACTAGGCTTACTGTTGACTGTGAGGGAATCAATGCTTTATGTCCTGCCATGTGATTGGCTGATTATAAATTTAACAGGTCGTAAACAAGCAGGTGATAGCTGTGGTCGGCCATTTTTACGGCACTCCTGATCATTTCATTATTTCTAAATGGGTGGACTGGGAACAAATGAACAAGACCAGCTTGTTAATGTTCTCTCCAAACTGGTTTTCCTGCCCGGGGCTGCGTTTGGAACTCAACTATATACAGGTACTACCCAAAGAATGAGAATATCCTGAAAAAGTTCATGTATTTCTTTAATTCAACTTAAAAGGTGCAATTTACATTTTGTATAGATAAATAATATGTAAATCAATATATTTTAAGCTTTTATTTGTTTGGATGTTGCTGATTGGAAGTTGCAGCTTAAGAAAACCTCAAAATCAAAAACTGAAAAAAATGAGAATATTGTGAAAAGCTCCAGTATTGTAGGTTCAGAGTGTCACATTCTAATCAGGTCAGTAATCCAAACACCTCCATAAGTACCCTGAGCCTTTAAAAAGTCTCTGTGTAGTCCGGTGTAGAAGCCGGAGGGCTGAAAGCAGCCTGGAGAAGATGGTCAGGAAAGGGCCTTTCAGACGTGTGGAGGACTTCATCAGGAATGGACCTCTGAGCTTCATATAGTCCAGCATCAATGCAGCCGTCTACCAGGACATTTTGGAGGCCTTCATGCTTGCTTCAGTGGACCAGCTGTATGGGGATGCAGACTTCATCTTCCAGCAGGACTTGGCACCTGCCCACACTGCCAAAACTACAAATTCCTGCTTCAACAACCATGGATCACCATGCTGGATTGGCCCGCAAACCCACCTGACCTGAACCCCATTGAAAACATGTGGGGCATCGTCAGAGAAAGCTGAACGGGAAGAGAGCAAACAATAAAGAAGAGCTCAAGGCTGTGATGGAAGCATGTTGGTCTCCATAACAGCTGAGATATGCCACAAGCTGCTAGCATCCATGCCACGCCGGGTTAAAGCTGCTAGCATCCATGCCACGGTGGAGTTAAAGCTGCTAGCATCCATGCCACGGTGGGTTAAAGCTGCTAGCATCCATGCCACGGCGGGTTAAAGCTGCCGCATCCATGCCACGGTGGGTTAAAGCTGCTAGCACCATCCACGGGGGACAGCACCAACCGGGAAGCCCAGCACCACCACAGCGAAAGCCAGCACCACCACGCCAGAAACCACACCACCAAACCGAAAGCCAGCACCACCACGCGAAACTCAGCACCATCACGCCGAAACCACACCATCCACCGAAACCACACCACCACCCGACAGCCTCACCACCCCCGCCCCCGGGGAGCGCGCCCTGCCCGGTGGGTAAAGCTGCGCACCTGCCACGGCGTAGCAGCACCATGCCACAGCGGGTAAAGCTGCAGCATCCATGCCACGCCAGTAAGCCTGCATCCATCCAAACCGGGTAAAGCTGCAGCACCATGCCCGCGGGTAAAGCTTCTAGCATCCATGCCACGCCGTGTTAAAGCTGCCACATCCATGCCCGCTGGTAAAGCTGAGCACCATGCCACGCCGGTACAGCGCTGCATCCATGCCACGCCGGTACAGCTGCTTGCATCCATGCCCGCCGGGTTATAGCTGCTAGCATCCATGCCACGGCGGGTTAAAGCTTCTAGCATCCATGCCACGCCGTGTTAAAGCTGCTAGCATCCATGCCACGCCGGGTTAAAGCTGCTAGCATCAGTGCCACGCCGGGTTAAAGCTGCTAGCATCCATGCCACGCTGGGATAAAGCTGCTAGCATCCATGCCACGCCAGATTAAAGCTGCTAGCGTCCATGCTACGCCGGGTTAAGGAGTCATTCATGCAAAAGGACAAAACAAAGTACTAAGTACACATGCAAGATTTTACTGCAGGAGGATGCATATTTTTGGATTTATAGTCCTTTCATGATTGATTTCATGCAATATTCAAATTTTTTCAGTTTTAGAATTTGTTTTCTTAAGCTGCAACTTCCAATCAGCAACATCCAAACACATAAAAGCTTGAAATATATTGATTTGCATATTATTTATCTATACAATATGTAAATTGCACCTTTTAAGTTGAATGATAGAAATACATAAACTTTTTCACAATATTATAATTTTTTGGGTAGTACCTGTATGTGTGTATATATATAGATAGATAGATATATATTTAAAAAGCAGGGAACTCTGCAGCCATCTTTGAATTTCTTCATGTAGTTGTAACCTTAATAATCGGTGCTCCACGCATTAAGTTTTATCTCACAACATAATTTTAGATTACTTGGGTTGTGAAGGTTATTTCCAGCTTTTAAAATTTGAAAGTGCTGCTGTACAACATGGAGCATAAAGAGGAGGAGGAGCCCTCCTGGTTGGCTGTGCTAATCTGTGTCCATTGCTCCTCCATCACATCACAGCTGAGCTGCTGGTTGCTTCTTAGCTGCAGCAGTGTACGAGTCATCTAGCAGCTTCACAAATATCCGGTCACCACCGTGTTCAAATGTTATGCACCATCATTCGGATCAGACATGGCGACGACCACTTGACAGGGAGGAAGGATAAAGAGGAGGACAGGAATGAAACAGCAGGACAGAGTGGATGATGTCTGTCAGACTCAGATGCATGAATGGGGTGGTGAAGTACAGAACAGTGTCCCATTACTCTGTGGAGTATTCCACTTTAATAAACCTGACACAAAAGACAAAGTGCTGTATTTTTTTAATCTATTTTCCCAACATAATGATTTTGCAGCAGATAGGGGGTACTTGGCTGGAAATATGCATCACAAAGGTACTTTGTTGAAAAAATGCTGAGAAACCCATATGAAACAATACAAGTACGATGATGCCATTACTTAACTTAATTACTTTTAATATAAAGGAAATAAACAGTCCAGTCAAAAGCAAAAGGTACTGGGCAGGTGAAGAAAACGCACTGCTCCATAGTACTACTTCAAGAAATACAGATAACAGAACACTGAAAACTAAAAGGAGAAAGGGTGGATCAGGTTCACAGGTTCGTGAAGATACAGAGGGCTGCTACGGTTGTAGGGTAGGACTTAAAGGACAGTACACCCACAGAATGATGTCCTTTATCTTCTCATCCTCATGCTGAGCAAGACTCTGGAGCACTTTTTAATATCTTACATGCAGGGGGGTGGGGTTCATTATCCACCGACTTTCATATGATGGAGGTGGCTGTCACTGGAAACAAAAAGGTCCATAAAAGTCCACAAAAACTTGTCAATATTCCTCCATACTGCTCGTCCAATGTAATCCAAGTGTCCTGAGTGGGTAGCGTCCAGAATTTACTGGAAACCATCATTTAGTAGATTTTTAGAGACTAAACAGTGGAACATCTTACTTCCCCGATGCGTCTACGCAAGATCACAAAACTACAGAAGCTGCTTCGTTCAGCAGCTACTCTGCTGATATTACAAGCGTAGAAGAAGAAATTCTCTGTTTACATTGTGCTAAGAACGACAGAGCTGCAGACAAACACAGAGGGGTTGATGTTGATTTAAAACAAAGAAAGAAAAGAAAAAGAACATGTGATCTCGTCTGCCGTCTGTCGTGAACTCTCATGGATGCACATCGGGGAAGTGGATGTACTACTGTTTAGGTCAGTGGTGTCCAAAGTCGGTCCTCAAGTCTGACGGTTTTCCACGCCTCCGTGCACCAGCACAGCTGACTCAAATTAAATGAATTTACAAGCCGATGAATCTGAGTCAGGTGTAAGTTAGAGAAGGAGACGTGGAAAAACCTGCAGGACTGTGGCCCTCGGGACCGGAGCTGGACCCCCCTTGTTTAGTCTCTAAAAATCTACTAAATGATGGTTTCCAGTAAATTCTGGACGCTACCCACTCAGGACACTTGGATTACATTGGACGAGCAGTATGGAGGAATATTGACACGTTTTTGTGGACTTTTATTTTTTATCTTTATTCATTTATTTATTTATTTTTTTGTCTTTTTTTTTTTTTTACTTGTCCTGTCCAGCATCGTAGCAGCAAAATGATGATCTGGTTGCTTTATTGTGTTGAACAGTTTCGCTTTACCAAGCGGAGCTTTATGAACATAAGGCTCCACTTGATATCCTGTTTATTCATTTTATTTCTTTAATTAAACATTTGTCTATAACACCATTCCATATCATACTGCTGGGCCTGACAAGGGAGAAATGAAAGTTAACAGAGGTAATGATAGAAAATGGAACAAAGAGAGAGGAGTGGGGGGAAGAGAGAGAGAGAGAGAGAGAGGAGGAGAGAAAACATGAATCCACTTCCACAGGTCACTGGTGCATCTGTACAGAAATCCCTAAACAACATTCCAAGGTCTCTGCTGGAAAACAAAACTAACAATCCCCTACAGGAGGACCTGCAGGTGGCTTAAATATCCTCAGATCATACAAACACACGCAGAACTACGCAGAGAAGAGGTACAACCTAGTCAGCGCAATGGGAAGCAGCATCACAGCATCAACATGCATAATAAAGGGTCTCCATGGTGATACAGTCATGCAGATGCAGCCTCGTCAAGACCCGATTCCCCCCAGCAGCCACCCAGAGGGACGGACATGCATCCCCCAGAGGGGTGGCAGAAGGGGACCCAGCCCCCCATGGTCTCAGGGTCCAGGCCCCAGCGGACCAAGACCAGCAATAATGGAGAAGCTTATTTTCTTATAGATGGGGACTTTAATCACGTATTTAATAATAGATTGGACCAATAACTGCAAAGCTTGTGTGAAAGTTTACTGAAAATGATGAAAGAACTGGGGATAATAGATGCGTGGCATCGTCTTCACCCAAATGAGACGGACTTTTATGTCACAAACACACGGGAGCTCCTCACAGTTGGATCACTTTCTATTTTCAAGAAAAGAAAAGACATTTATGGGGTTAAAGATTGTGTGAGCAGCCATCACAGACCCCAGTTATGAGAGCAGCTTATGAGGTACTGGAGACTTGTAGTCTACTTGTGTGGGGAGTGGGTAGCCTAGTGGGGGGGTGGGGGGGAGAATCACTGTGGACCCCAGAGCAAGGTCTTTACCCCCACCACCAACTGCTCCCTGGGCGCTTTAAGTAGCAGCCCACTGCTCTCTGGTACGGATGTAAAGAGATGGTGAAATGCAGAGCCCTGATTTCCCCTCAGGAATGTAAACAGTATATAAAAAAAAAAAAAAAAAAAAAAAAACGTTCAAACCGAGACCAAAAAAACGTATTTTTTCCATTTTACATGAGTTGTAGAACCTAACACCATCCTGGGTTCAGCTGCTTCATATAAAAATGAGATTTTATCATTTGGTACTTCATGGGGTGTAAAATCAAATATTACAAAAACAGAACCTGTCTGGAAATGAGAGGTTACAGATCCCTTCAAGACCACTCGGCCAGTCCGAGACATTATAGCCCCGTTTCCACCAGCGGGTCTTGGTCGGGTCGGGCCGGATCGGTCCACGTTTTTTTGCATCTCCACAGATAAAAACCTGGACGGGTACCCTTATATCCGACCCGACCCGGCCTACTTTTTTGGCACCCTTTGGTAGGGGTACTGATCTAACCGATCCGGACCAAAGAGGTGGAGCTAACACAAAGCAATACATTGATTTGTTGAAAAATCTCACTTCCCGCATGACCAAGCGCAAAAACAAAGCTGGGGGGACTCCTTTTGTTTCTGTCATGTGTGGCGCGGTGTTTTGGTTAAACAGCGTTGCACAGCGATGATGTCACGCAATCATGTAGCAGCGCTGTCCAGCTAGTTCTCCGCCTCCAGAGTAAGGGTACAGGTTGCTGTGGGGAAGCAGCGTGAAATCAACACATCCGTACCAAAACCCACCCAATCCGGCCTGGCCCAACCTGACCCGACCCAGACCCGCGGGTGGAAACGGGGCTTATGAGACCGAGAGACCTGAGACCAAGACCAAGACTGGTCTTGAGAACTCCAAGTCTAGTGAACAGTCCATAACTACCAGGGTCAGCCTTCGCTACTGTGTTCAGGTTGGTCACGATGGTGGAACTTGGAGAGCTCCATGTTTTCTCAGGTGGTGCACGGTAGAAAGTTTGAGAAACTTTGCATTAGTAGATATTTACAAATTCAGTTACATTACAAATCATAAAGAAAAAGAATGACCAAAATCCCAAATAGTATAGAACAATATCTGATTACAATCTTATAGAAACACCTCCCAACATGTGTCCCCATAAAAGACTGATGGACACCTCTCAAAATACCTATGATACTAGAGAAAAATGGAAACCAGAATCTAACATAATAATAGATGACGAACTGTGGAATAAAAGGTATTAAGAGTCAGCAATGGAAAGAATTTGACTGGAAATTCAAAATCAGAGATGTTTATGCCCCTTTGACGATTTCCACTCAGCAGCTTTCTGCTGGAGACAATGTGGAAAAAAGAGAGCGTATGCAGCAAACGCTGAAGCTGGATTTGATTTTAACATGTTCAGAGGGAAGTTTCTCTGCTCTGGGGTTAATTCAACGTGTTCATCACTTCAGGGTTAATATAACTCATGTCACACATAAATTACCCCCCCCCCCCCCCAGACTTCAGAGTGTTCCTTTATTCATTCATTCATTTATTAATATTTTCACTTCTGTCTCAGATATTGTTCTGTTTGAAATAGAAAGTGCTCAAAAATAAAGAATAAAACAGAAATGACTGTTTCTGATGACCACATTATTTAGAAAAAGTAAAAATCCCAACAAAACTATGTGAGGGGAACATCTGATGCTGGAGTTGAACCTACGTTTGGCTGCAGATGTCAGAGTGAGACGGCGTTTGCAGCAACATCCAGATCTGGAGACAAACTGTTGAATGTGTTCATCTTCTGCTCTCTCTGAGGACTCCAGAAATACCCCCCTCTATAAATACCGTCCTCCCCCGGCACAGCTTCATTCCTCCACTCCTACTCCTGGTCAAAGACTAAACATCCTGCAGCTCCTCGTCTCCCTGTGGACGCCTCAGATCGTCCTTTTCAGAGTACGCCACCGTTTCTGATGGACATAGTCATGAACGCCTGTTGCAGGGCAGGTGGGGGTGGGGGGCTGTGAGAGAAAACAGGTGGAAGCCTGCCATCAGTCCGGGCTGACAGGGGCAGCAGGGCGGGGGAAGCCAACTAAATAAACCAGCTAAATAAAAGTTGTTTAGAGCTGCAAATGTTCCATACAGATGCGGGCATGAAAAAGTTCCCTTTCTGCCGACTGCCAGCCACTTACTAGCCACTTACCAGCCACTAACCAGCCACTTACCAGCCACTTACTAGCCACTTACCAGCCACTAACCAGCCACTTACCAGCCACTTACTAGCCACTTACCAGCCACTAACCAGCCACTTACCAGCCACTTACCAGCCACTAACCAGCCACTTACCAGCCACTTACTAGCCACTTACCAGCCACTAACCAGCCACTTACCAGCCACTTACTAGCCACTTACCAGCCACTTACCAGCCACTAACCAGCCACTTACCAGCCACATACCAGCCACTAACCAGCCACTTACCAGCCACTAACCAGCCACTTACCAGCCACTTACCAGCCACTAACCAGCCACTTACCAGCCACTTACTAGCCACTTACCAGCCACTTACCAGCCACTTACCAGCCACTAACCAGCCACTTACCAGCCACATACCAGCCACTAACCAGCCACTTACCAGCCACTAACCAGCCACTAACCAGCCACTTACCAGCCACGAACCAGCCACTTACCAGCCACTTACCAGCGATTTACCAGCAACTTCTCTGCTAATTCAGTCGCACAGAGAAACACCTGTGTACCAGGGGAAACGATTTCAGAGCATAAATGAACGCCTGGAACAAGGACGTTTCCACACACCAAGTTTGGACACTGTAGTGATCTCAAGCCCAAAGGTCTCAGCAAAAGGATACACACATCTAACCAAATATACTTTGGGACACATACTGATTGATAAAGGCCACATTTGGATGTAAAGCAGACGTCCCAAGGAGGAATTTTGTTCAGAGAAGGACCTTCTCTGAGGAATCACAGATTTATGGTCCTGAGTGCAACTCAGGAGAGGACCTGCATTTTGGTAAAACAAACAAAGGCCAATTGTTGAACTTTGAACCCATCCTCCAAGCTTGGAGATACTCCTTCCCAGTATTTACGACCTGCTATAAATTGGTTCCTTATAGCCAATTTTGTTATGTGTTCTTAACATCCAAGAACTGTTTTATATTATCAGGAAAGTGAGCTCATGTTAATCTCATGATGAAGACTTTTCTTTTGATATGCAACATGACATACTTTGGTGATTTGAAACTACATGTTTCTTCCCCAAACTCACATCACATGCATTCCAGGATTTGCTGCATAAAGGTGAAGAAAGAGACACTTTACCCAACTGCTGAAATCCACTTGTATGTTAGAAATGGACTTCCTCATATCAAATGATGTCTAACACATGTATTTTCTTTACAGGAATCTTAAGGCATCAAGATTAATCCTGTTTTATCTGTTTAGCTGATTTGTTTATTCAATGTCTTCCTTTATTCATATAATTCAGATCTTTGCTTTATTTTATTTTATTGTGTTCATTTTATTTCATCATGTCTGAATAATTGATCCATTTTACACATGCCTCACTTAGAATTCACAGATGCTTATAACCATTAAGCTTAACTGATAGTCAAATGTTCATTTGAGATGTGTCTGACTATTGGATGAAACCTGACTCTGTCAGCTTCCCATTGGCTGACAAGCTGCAACCCACATTCCACTGCAGGCAGAGCGCGAAGCTCTGAACTGTGAGAAACAGAATTTGAGAGATCGGAAAGAGAACGAGATCTGATCAGAACTGAAAGAGAACTGATCTGGGAGAACTGGAAGGAGCAGAGACAGAACTGGAGAAACTTGGAACAATGAGGAAAGAATGAGATGAAACCTGCTCTGAACTCAGCAGAGTTCAGAACCACGGATCACTCAGGGAGGAGTGATGGAGAGAAGAAGACTTTAACCCAAATCATCTTTACTATCAACCATCCCGTGACATCAGTCCTGAAGCTGCACGTCTCTGGGGAGACGGATGAGAGAGAGAGAGGACGAACCAGAACCACCACTGAGCTGACAGCCCACAGAGAGCCGGACGAACTTCCAGGAGATCGGGAAGATTTTTGGGGTCCATCCACCCGACAATCTTCCAAAGGATTTGAGGAACAGTCCAGCAGAACCAGGGCGTGAGTGAAGCACCTCAGTCAGACGGAACCTCTGAGGAGAATCCTGATCATTTGCTATGAAATATGATCTGATGTCACAAGAAGTTGGTGATAGTGAATTAATCCAAACCTACGGTTTACCAGACCCAGATTAACTTTGTTTAGTTGGATTAAGAAATCCTTCCTTCTTTTTCTTTGAACAGTTATTAATTAACTGAGGCTTAATTCATTTATGTTTCATCTTCATACCATCTCACATTTCTTTCACAAGATAACTTTTGGTTGATCATCATGCTCACATATTTCTTGTATATATCTTGTACATACATTATCTCATGTAGTTTGTAGACTAGTTAATAAATACTCCGTATTATCTTAACTAGTCGTTGTTTGTGGTTTTTCTGATGTATCATGAAAGGTCACTTCAAGCGAGAACTCATGAAAGCGTCCTGAGACTGATCACTTCATTAAATCAATCTAAGAGTTGATTTAAGACTTTAATGGTTTTCCTTGCTTCCATTACATATCAAATAAGTAAGGTGGTGCTCCGAGGCTGTATTAGTATTGATATTAATAGAAATATTAATATTAATATCATACAAAGTGACGCTATTTATATTGTGGTTGCCCAAGCTAAATCACAACAACACCGTACGTGAGGACGTACTCGCGGGACAAATCCTTCAGCCAGTGATAGTGCAGTAATGTTGCACTATTACTGCACCATTACTGGCAGAAAAAGGAGGAACTTTTTCATGCTCGCATCTGTAACCTTTAAAGGGACCAGAGGAGGAATGTGAAGGATAAACCAGCATGTCCAGGTTTTAATGCTAACGGATGATGAAGCGTTAAAACCAAACACGTTTCCACCACGTCTCTGCGTTGCCTTGAACAGGCTGTGTGCTGCATGACGCTGAGATTCGGCGGTGAATTTCCCGCGCTGTCCTGCAGATGTGACGTCATTGATGCTGCATCCGACCGTTCTGATCCAGGACGGAGACGTGGCGGTGCATTCAGACTCTGTAAGGATAGTTATGGATTCTTCTGCCATCAGTAAACCATCCAGATCAACTGAAGGACACTAAAACGTGGAACTACGGAGAAAAAGCCGTCATCAGCGTAGAAAACAACATTATAGTTCAGTTTGTGCTCCTGTATCTGGCAGTTGCGACATTCCTGAGTCTCATTTCTTAATCTTGTCTCAAGTCCCTTTAAAAAAAAAGGCAACTGATCCATTTTGATAAATATCAGGACGACTGCAGAAAATCTGCTGTCATTTTAAAGTGATACCGTGTAACTTTTGACCCAGATATTCTAACGTATTGGCTCTGGTTACATGATGTTTTTTAATTCAGAATTAAATTATTGGTGTTTACATGGAAATAATAATTCAGAATTAAAGTTTACATGGAAAACATGTTTATCTAATTCTGCTTTACATCCGAGGGTGGGAAGGGTTCTGATTGGGCAGGAGGGGACGTCTACCTGGAAGTAAACACGCCGGTTCCTGCTCCTTTTCATTTCCACTACGACATAATAACAGATTTTCTCTGTATTGTGATCGCAGCTGTGTAGCAGCAGCTCCACACTAACACACTTCTTCGTTCCCGCTGGCCAGAACGAGTCCAGCGCTCGCGCCACGTGCGCTTCGACAAGCGCTATTACAGCAGGACAAGACGGAGCATGCTCAGAACGACAGAGTTAACTTTGAGTGGAATAAAAGGTTACATGTGAGAGGAATGATATTATTTGCAGTTAAAAGGAATAAACCAACCACTTCATTCGGAATTACAATTATTTGGAATTACTGGGAATTAAAGGTTTGCATCAGGGGTCTGCAACCTTTACAAACCAAAGAGCCATTTCTGCCTCAACCCAGCGAAATAAACGTCATCCAGAGCTGCAAATATTTCTTGGCCTTTTTTTAAAAGACAACTTATGAAAATTGATAAATACTTTATGAAATTTGTTGCCGTTATTGAAGAACCAGTCTTTTCTCTTTTTCTTTTAATTCTTTTTATTATTTTTTTCAACTTTACGTTTTGGAAAATAAAACTACGGAAGAGGATTAGGGCCACAGAAGAAAAAAATCTGAGATTAAAGTCTGAATTCTGAAGTTTTTTCCCAGAATTATGACTTTTTTACAGAAATTGAAAAAAAAAAATCTGCATTTGAAAAAAAATGTTTCGAATGTTTTCAGGAAAAAGAAATCCCCTATTTTTTTTATTTATTTATTTTTTTTAATGTTCTGGAAAAACTTCAGGGTTCTGACGTTTTTCTCAGAATGTATTTTTCTTCAGTGGCCCAAATCCTCTTCCGTACAAAACTAAACATACAATAAAACCTTTGCAAAAAATAGTTCCGTTTTCCTTTCTGGGATTTTGCTCTTCTGAGACCGTGAGTTGTAGAAGAAGACCAGAATTTCCAAACTAATGAGAAGAGAAACTGATGCAGAAAAAAAAATCACTGGTACTTTTACTTTAAAAATGAAGTGCAATTATTCCAATGAAAAACTGCTAAAACCTGCTTTTGTCATCAGCTATATTTTTAAATATTACTGAGTTCTTTACCATTTTAGTCGATGTTACTGAGTCGTTGTGGACGTCCAAAGAGCCACTTGTGGCTCTGGAGCCGCTGGTTGCAGACTCCTGGTTTACATGGTCTTCTTTAAGGCCAGACTTGGTAATCCTGCTCAGAAAGACTTCTTGTTCTACTGGGTGAACTGGTCCTTCCATCCTGACAGGATCAGTAAGCCATGTATACATTACAGGAAGGAAACAGTCAGACCTCTGAGAGCTGCAGGCCTGTAAAACCTGCCATTCACACGCAAAGCAGGAACTGGTCATTCACCGCTTGGAAGAATGAATCGATGCCTTTATGTCTCGTTAACAGCTGCTGCTAACTGCTAAAACCCAACAGATCAGGATCAAGTCTCGGGGCGTAGGCGTTTGCAGTGTGGACTTTTCCACTGCAGACGGAGTTGGAGGTGATGGATTAAAGCTTTTAGAAACATGGCTCATCAGCTGTTTACAATGAAGCTAACGAGCAATCCACTCGGCTGTTACCGTTAACCTGCTGTAAAACATCGTCCCTGCGCGGCTTCAGGTGGTGTTTTCTCAGACTGTCGCTTGTTCAAACCGTTTTCCCAACATTGCCAACCCGAGCTTTAAAGGAAATGACCTTTTATCTGGAATTAAAACGCATGTAACGGGGTCACTGTAATATTGTTGATGATGTCAGTAACGGATGATTTCTGGGGTCAGTATCCAGCTCTGGCACATGCGGGGGCTCTGAGGGGGTGGCCCTCCTCTAAAACCAGACCTGGTAACTGAGCAGGAGCGGATCCGTCCCTCATTGATCATGTGACCTGGAGCACGTTGCTTTCAGGCTCCGTGACTTCACTATCAGCTGATCACCGTGGTCTGATTCATGGACAGAGACAGTCTCATTTTGTCCCAGATGGGGGGAAGTTCAGGTTTAGTGCCCCTAGCGGCCAAAAGTTACACAACATCACTTTAACAGAATCACAGTTTTATTTCCTCTTTCAGGTTTGACATAATAATAAAAATAAATCAATAAAGAGGGTACATACATTTCTTCAGATTAGATTTTCTCCAATGGAACTTACTATGAAAAAGGTTAAAAAGAAATAAAGATGTAGATATTTGTGCAAAGTTACATAAAAAAAACCTAATTTCTATGCTTATGACAAAAAAAAGGAATACTGCTACTTTTTTTTATTATGTTGTGTAAATTAAACACAATCATTACATGAACAACATTGTTAAAACCTGGAAATGTTTGTCCCACCTGTCAGACACGTTTACAGACCGGTGGTCTTCATCAGATGTCCGATGGCCGTTGGTCTCACGCCTTCCTGCAGCTTTGAAACTTCACATTTCTGCTAAATCACTGATAAACCTCTAGATTTCTGTGATGTACTGATGCTCAGAATGAAACGCGCTGCTTCTCGGTGACGAAGAGGAACACAGATGACAGAACGGCGTCAGGTTATGGAGGCATCGCTGCCGTCGGCTGATGGACTCATTTCAACTGGAAAGTCATCAATATTTTTCACTGGATAAAAAGAATCTTTTTATTGATGGATGACTGAAATATTCGTTGTTAAATGTGGAATGTAAACTGGACGGAGGAGAAACCTCCTTCAGGTCAGAGGATCTGCCGTTAGCTCGTCCAGACCGGTTTCTCTGCAGCCGACACCAGAGAAGCTGGTCCAGGAAGACCGGACAGCGAGACGGATCCTCGGGTCAGAGGATCTGCCGTTGAATCTGGAACACGGACAGAACAGCGACATCACGTGTGTCTATGTTGTAGTTGCAATGGCAGAAAAACACCTCCAGCCGCTGGGATGCCAGAATCTGCCGATACGCAAGTGTCCAACAGTCTGCAGCATGTCCAACAGTCTGCGGCATGTCCAACAGTCTGCGGCATGTCCAACAGTCTGCGGCATGTCCAACAGTCTCGGCATGTCCAGCGGTCTGCAACATGTCCAACGGTCTGCGGCATGTCCAACGGTCTGCGGAATGTCCCACAGTCTGCGGCATGTCCAACAGTCTGCAGCATGTCCAACAGTCTGCGGCATGTCCAACAGTCTGCAGCATGTCCAACAGTCTGCAACATGCCAACAATCTTCAACATTTCCAACCGGTCTGCGGCATGTCCAACAGTCTGCAGCATGTCCAACAGTCTGCAGCATGTCCAACAGTCTGCTGCATGTCCAACAGTCTGCAGCATGTCCAACAGTCTGCGGCATGTCCAACAGTCTGCAGCATGTCCAACAGTCTGCTGCATGTCCAACAGTCTGCAGCATGTCCAACAGTCTGCGGCATGTCCAACAGTCTGCAGCATGTCCAACAGTCTGCGGCATGTCCAACAGTCTGCAGCATGTCCAACAGTCTGCAGCATGTCCAACAGTCTGCTGCATGTCCAACAGTCTGCAGCATGCATGTCTGCAATGTCCAACAGTCTGCGGCATGTCCAACAGTCTGCTGCATGTCCAACAGTCTGCAGCATGTCCCACACGTAACACAGAGGAGTTTATAACTGACAGCTAACGTTAGCCACGTTAGCAAACAAGCTAGCTTACCGATCCAGGAGGAAAGTCTCCATTTCCGTGTTTTACTCCGTGGAAAACGTTTATGTGGGTCCATTTAGTGAAGTCTTCACCTAAATTTACTCCAGGTTTGCTCTTCTCAGGTCACTCCTCCTCAGAAACAGATAACATCATCTGCAGGTTATGAAGCAGCTGCTTCACTCGTCGTCTCTACGGTTTTCCCCTGTAGCAGCCTGACTATGACCGAAATATTGTTTCCACACAGAGATCGTATTTGGCAACCCCTAATGGCGGCGTGTATCGGCTTATAGACGTAAATAAAACGCCATTATCGAACCCGTAAAAATTTATTTTATAATTATTTTTAGGCTAAATATAATTTTTCTGGAAAATGTTGTATTTTCATTCTGTACACCCTCCAAACGACCTGTGGTGGTATTTTTTTTTTTAAATATAGCTTTTAATAAAAATGTTCCATATTCAACCTTTAACTCGTCCAGACCGGTTTCTCTGCAGCCGACACCAGAGAGCGGGTCCAGGAAGACCGGACAGCGAGACGGATCCTCGTTTCCCTCCAAAAGCAGGCCGGTGGAAAAGAGAAGCCGTTAAATCGGACCCCGGGTACGGACGCGGTCGTGTGACCTGGATCTGGCTTCTGATTGGTCCACTACTCGTGATTGGCTTTGATGAGCATTTCTGTATTCCAGTCCAGATGTGACGTTCATGAAGGAATCGGTTCTTTTGGACGGTTCTTCTACATGAACGATGAGAATCGGATCTCAGCTTTGAGTCTTTTCTGTTTCATATCCAGATTGTCCACGCCGCCTTCACGTGCACGCGTGTGCATCATGGTTATGATAGTTTTGAATATTAAATTAGCTTCGGTTTTATTTCGTTTTTACTTTTTGTTTTCCACTTCTGTGAGTTTTAGTTAGGTTTGCGAGTCTTTATTAGTTTTTATTTTTGGAAAATTCTTTAGTTTTAGTTTAGTTTTTATTCGTTTTAGTGTTTTAGGTTTGTTTTTTGTAAATTATAGGTATTTGTCAGCTGTGACATTCAAATCATCAAATGAATCCCTGGGAGTAAAACCAGGGGGGCTGCTGGACATCAGGCTTTACTGGGGCACAGGTCCCATCACTCACACCATATTTTTATCATGAAGACCTGCTATGTTTATGAAATGAGCAGCGCTACGTTCCATCTACTTCCCGTTGCAAACTTCACTTACTGCTGCTTCCAAACAAACTGCTGTTGTAACTGAAATACCAAATAATACAAAAGTAATGACATGGTTTAGTGGACTGTGACAATATAATTCAGCAGACAGCATCAGTAGTTTTTGTTCCTGCACTTCTGTGCTGCTTCATATTCATGTTCTTTGTGACTTAATGATCTGGGATACAGCCCATGTTCAGGATCTCTAAGACACGGTTACTTTGAGATACGGGGTTTCCCCCAAGAAGCAGGGTTCCCTCGCTTTCGGCCTGCCGTGCGGAGTTTCAGTGCGTTGTCAACGTGAGAAATTGCTTCTGTCTTCATTCTCCACAATTTCCACACTGGTTAAAATGAACTATTTGAAAAATAAATCTTTTTGTGTTGTTAACCTAAAGTAAAACCTATAAATAGAGTTTACAATGTAATCAGATACTTAAATTAATATGGATTCAGGTAAAAATCCTTCCAGTTGATGAGCATATTACTGTGGGGAATGCAGTCCGATATGATTTTGATCTCTCACATGAAGTTGGAGGTTCGCTTTGAAAAACCACAAGTCAATATTCTGACCTGTAGTTGTGCTTGAAACTTTGCGTCTCCTTCCTTTAAAGATAGAGAAAAATCAGCTGTCACTGAAATAAGTTGAAATTGACAAAAGAAAATCAATAAAAAACCATCAATAAAAGGTGCAGACGTCTGATTGGACGTTACAGAAACACCTGATTGCAGTGATTGGCTCAACGTGTTGCTGAGCAACATCTCAGCTTAAGAGCCCCGTCATGCTTGTTTACTGGTTTTTTGTGTTTGTTTTTAATATTTCTTTCAATCCACAATTCAGAATCAATCAATGTGATGATTTTCAGACAATTTTTATTTATTATTATTTTGTCAGTTTCATCTTATTTCACTAACAGATGATTTTTTTCTTCTGAAAGGAACATTCCACCCACAGAATGATGTAACTTAATCTTCCACTTCCCCTCATGGTGAGAAAGACTCTGCAACACTTTTTTAATATCTCAAATGCAGCCGGCGATCAGGAAGGCTTCTCGTTTCCCCCCCAACTTTCATATGATGGAGTTCACCGGGGTCCGAGCCACAAAGGTCCTATGAAAATCTACTAAATGATGGTTTCCAGTAAATTCTGGGCGCTTCCCACTCAGGACACTTGGATTACATTGGACGAGCAGTATGGAGGAATATTGACAAGTTTTTGTGGACTTTTATGGACCTTTTTGGCTCGGACCCCGGTGAACTCCATCATATGAAAGTTGGGGGAAACGAGAAGCCTTCCTGATCACCGGCTGCATTTGAGACATAAAAGTGCTGCAGAGTCTTTTCTCACCATGAGGGGGGTGGAAGATAAAGTTACAACATTCTGTGGGTGGAATGTTCCTTTAATTTGAGGGTGTGAATAATTTTGAGGACGGCTGTATGTTGGTCCACTGTTAATGGGAAAGTTTCTTTAATTAGTCTGGGACAGTTCTGTTTGTTTATTATTTCATAAAAAAGAACATCAAAATTAATCTTCTATTTCACTAAATTATAATTCAGTAATTCTTTTTATTTATAATGACTTTTCTCAGTTTCTTGTTATTTGAATTACTATTATGAATTCGGACGTTTCTTTAATGGGACAGGATGTAAACTTTAAAACACAACTGTAACTCACATTTATTTAAATTTGCAGAAAAATGATTAGTGATGCCTGGAAATGTGTTCCAAGAAATGTTTTTACACGTGTTGGACTTTATTCTCAGTGAACGTCCACTAACATGTTTGTGTGGAATCGCTGTCTGACTGTAAACTTCTGAATCTTCTAACATGCAGGCTGAACACTTCTGCTGGATGGTTTTACATGATAACTTTGTTTTCTAATGAGCATATTACTAATTGTTGTTATATTATTAAAAATTCCACATTTCAAGATAACAGAGTTTATAATAATACATTAGATTTGAATCAAACGCACCTACAGTCGGTCATATAATCAGACTTATTCCTTTCTGTCTGATGGGGAGATCACAGATCAGGCTTTTAGGTCTCTCATATTCAGTTTTTCAGATTGCGTGATGACAGTGAGATCTCCACAATCCTGAGATCATAAGGAATCCACTGACATGACATTTATCCTGGTTGATCGCTGGGAAAGGGGTAAAATATCGACCCAAAGTCGAACTGTTTTCACCGTGACGTCTCAGAGCACGTGATTGTCGGTAACAACGGTCACATTTCTGACGGTAATTGTCCCTGAATCAATCCTGTGTCAGTTCAGGTGTGCAGCTCACCTCTTCTCAGAGAAGTCAGGAAACTGCTTCACTTTTTCCATCTCTTTTCTTACTTTTGTTTCTTGGTAGTTTGATTTCCTTTCTTGAATGACTCCTGCCTCCTAACTGTCCGAGTGGCTACGGGAAAGATGCTAGCAGCTGTGGACCGTTAGCTTTGGACTAAACCATTGTGCTCCGTTTAGGAGGGGTGAGAGCTTATTACAGACCATCGATAATTATTGCTCTAGAGAATTCAGAGCAAACTGGAGCCTGTTTCCCTGAAACTGAATTATCTGAATGTACATAGAAAACTGTCTCCTGTTCTTGTCATATTTATATCATGTTATCGCTCACTGCTGGATGGTTAACTCCTGAGATTATACTGGGCCACAGACCTCGTTTACTGGGGCACGTGCCCCCGTAAAACAGGTCTGGTGACACAGATGAGTGAAACCCGTGAGCAAAGTAAATAGATTAAATAGAAATATTTCATATCAACCCAAAAGGATTATGTATTAGATTATTATAGTTTAGTGAACTATAATAACCTTGGTGTGCATCAGTCTGATGTCCAACGCGCTTCCTTCATGTGAACGCATCAGAAAGTCTTGTTCAGAAACTGAGTTTAGTTGCATTATAAAATGTCCTCGTCTGAAAAGTGTTTGGGTGAATTTCATGGAAGTTAGTTTTCGCCAGATTAGTTTTTATGGTACCACAAAGTGTTTTGATGAGTAAAACCTGGAACAGTGATGTCACTGCCAAAGCTCGAGGACCTGGAGCCCCCTCATCAAACACAAACAATGAAAGCACAAGATTAATGAAAATTATGACCAACAATTCAGAATATTTCCCACCAACCAAGTGGAGGGTGGTGGGATGTGTATGTTTGAATTGTTTCCCTTATGAATCGCTACCGGTGATTATTTACTTGATAAAGATTCGTTACCGTTAACCGAATTCTAATATAAAAAATAATGAATTTAAAAAAAGACGGTCTTTTGAACGGTTCTTTAGAAGGAACAGAAGACCCGTGAATCCCGTCTGTACCTTCCAGGACAATGTTCCCGCTTTCCAGCGCAGGTCTGGGAGGAGCTCAGCAGTGAGGTGGATCCCGGACTGGCCCCTCACTGCTCCCAATGCCAGATAACAGCATTATTCCGGGTTTTCCGTTATTACAGCTGAACCGTGTTAATGCTGGAGACGAAGGAGGGAAAGCGTGGAGAGGAGCTCTGTTTTAAACCAAAGCCAGATAAAGTCATCTGAGATGCATGAGACGAGGCTGTTTCCACCGGTGTGTGGGCTCAGAGACGGCAGGCTCGCTGGGCTTTGTGCACACAGGAAGCAAAGCACTGTGGGAGCTCTTCATCCATCAATAGGTGCCTTTCCCGCAGGCTCGCTGGGATTTGTGCCAGCAACCCTCTGAGTGCTGGAAGCCTCTGAAGGCATACAAGCCCCGGCATTTACACACATGCCGACACACACACACACTCACACAACCAAATATTCACTCTTCCCTCTCCCTTTATGAATAATGATTCATTACATTCCACTGGAAATGAAAAGAAACGAGACGGAAATAAATGAAACATGTTTTTCCTAAACAGAATAAATTTACTTCTTGCTGCGCTGCAGAAACCGACGGAGACGTTGTCCTCAGAGAGACGCTGCAGATGCACAGCTTCTGGTTTTACTGCATTTCCATGAGCGCGATGGAGAGGAAGCTTCTGCTGAGAGAATGGGAGCATGGGGAGGACGGTCCTGATGGACCGGAGGTCCCGGTCCGGACCTGAGACCTACTCACTTCGATGCTTCCGTTCTCCGTCCTCCTTCCAGAGACCGAGGCTTTCTGCCTTCCTTCCTGATAAACAGCATGCTGAAACTGAAGCAGAAGCACCCCAGCTCATCTCAGGATGGACATGATCCTCATCTCTGCCATACTGGCTCCGACCTGCAAGGCTTCAGGACCCCCGGGCTCTCTGGAGGCCCCGGCGAGGACAGGGACCCCACGTTGGAAACCACTATGAAAGAGGGTCTGACTCAGATCTCCGTTCCGGCATGGGAGGTATTAGATCGGGGATCACGAAACCCGGACCTCTTAGGCCAGAGTCCGGGATGTTTTCTCTGTGTTTGTGTGCCAACACACCTGACTGGTTTTTGCTCCAGTCCTGGTTTTGTTCTAGTCCTGGTCTGGTTCAAGTCCTGGTTTCGTTCCAGTCCTGGTCTGGTTAAAGTCCTGGTTTCGTTAAATTTCTGGTCTTGTTCCAGTCCTGGTCTTATAGGGGATTATCACGCTTCCGTGTTCCGAACTTCCGGTTTTAAACACTTAGAGGGCCCACTTCCGGCCCAGTTCAATGTCCCTGCTTTACTTCGTAGATAACGTGAATAAACGCCAACCCTACTGAAATTTTCACGGATTCGAGACTGAAGTGATACTAAGGAGGAAGTGGATCAAAGCGATTCTCAGAGTGAAGGGCCGCACTTTATAATAAAACAACGTAGCATGTTTGTTTGCAGCCGGTGGGGCACAACACCGGCATGCTAGCATTAGCCAGCTAGCGTTTACCGACGTGCTTAGCTTTTGCGTCTTAAAACAGACATACATCTGGATGTCCCCGTTTCCACTGGAACAACTGGGGACTGCCAAAAAAAGGAGACGCTTTCAGATGCTTGTGTGTTTTCAGCCGCACAAAGTTAGGCACGTCATCAAGCTGGCTAATGCTAACCTGCTAACAGTAGTCCGCCAGCTACTACTCTGTTAAACTTTGTTAATCGGATAAACGCCAATGCCAAGTTTTCATTCCAGACTGAAGTGATGCTGAGGAAGAAGTGGATCAAAACGACCGATTTCGCCCACGTTGAAGGACCGAACTTTATAATAAAACGACACACGTTTGTTTGTAGCCGGCAGTCTACACAGTCGTGCTAGCAGGTTAGCATTAGCCAGCTCGATAACGTGCCTAACTTTGTGCAGCTGAAAACACACAAGCATCTGAAAGCGTCTCCTTTCTTGGCAGTCCCCAGTTGTTCCACTGGAAACGGGGGGGGGGGGGTACAGCCCGATTTTCGGATGTTTGTGTGTGTGTTTAAGAACACACAATGTCAAGCTGCGTCAGTAAGCGCTTTAGCTGGCTAATGCTAGCATGCGAAATGCCGGTGTGCGAAATTGCCCCACGACAAACAAGCGTGTGTTTTATTATAAAGTTCGGCCCTTCACCGCGGCAAATCGATCGCTTTGATCCAGCTTTTGATCCAGTATCACTTCAGTCTGGAATGAAAACTTAAGTATGTTTGGAGTTTATACGATTTAAACAGTATAACAGAGCAGGAACAGCTGATGTTAACATGGCCCGGAGGAGGAAGTGTCAAAATCCGGGAACTTCCTGCAAGCGCGATAATCCTATTCAGCCTCCTCTATCATTATCTTCGTCTTCCTCCAGCATCATCTTCATCGTCCTCCAGCATCATCTTCATCGTCCTCCAGCATCATCTTCTCGTCCTCCTCCAGCATCATCTTCGTCCTCCTCCAGCATCATCTTCATCGTCCTCCAGCATCATCTTCATCGTCCTCCAGCATCATCTTCGTCCTCCTCTATCATTATCTTCGTCTTCCTCCAGCATCATCTTCATCGTCCTCCAGCATCATCTTCGTCCTCCTCCAGCATCATCTTCATCCTCCTCCAGCATCATCTTCGTCCTCCTCCAGCATCATCTTCGCATCTTCATCCTGGAGTGGACGTCCTGTGATATCAGCAGTCTTCCAGAACTGGATTGAACCAGTTTCAGGTCACGTTTGTCCACAGTGGAGCAGACAGGACCTGCAGGTCACATGACTTCTGAAGAAGACAAAGACGAGACGGTTTTCCGTTTTTATAGTTTCATTTAGAAAAGAAAACAATGAGACACTTATGCCCGGCAGATGGGGAACGTACGTAACAAAGACTGGAAGCATCTCAACCTTCAGGTTAATTATGAAGCAAGCTGTCGGCGGCGTGATGGAGACGTGCTGCGGCAGCTTCGACAAGCCTGATGACAGAAGATATGTTTCAGTAACTCCACGGGAACATCTGTGATGGCAGAGCGGCGGATCAGGCAGATGAGATGTGAAAGCTCGGAGCAGAAGGAGATGTTACGTAAGTGGCAGGAGACCTGGGAACGTCAGGGACATCCCACCAGCACCGAGGACGAGAGGATACATAAGACATGATGCTGAATACATACCAAGCTCCCGGCCAGTGACATGATTTAATCATGATCAGGAGCACTTAAACCCGACGAGGCTGGCACGAGCACGCATGGACGGGGTCAGACAGGGTGGAAATGTCTGATCATGAATAATCTATCAGTGCTGTTCTCTGATAGTTACAACTGAAGACAGGAAACCGGGACACGGAGCCGGGAACCCTGCCAGGAACCCAGGCTTCAGATTTGGGATGAGATCATAGACGTGGCTTAGAGACATTAACCTGGACCGATCCAGACTCGAGGATGGGGTCAGAGACATAAACCTGGACCGATCCAGACTCAAGGATGGGGTCACAGACCTTAACCTGGACCGATCCAGACTCGAGGATGGGGTCACAGACATTAACTTGGACCGATCCAGACTCGAGGATGGGGTCAGAGACATAAACCTGGACCAATCCAGACTCAAGGGATGGGGTCAGAGACATAAACCTGGACCGATCCAGACTCGAGGATGGGGTCAGAGATATAAACCTGGACCGATCAGACTTGAGGATGGGGTCAGAGACATAAACCTGGACCAATCAGACTCAAGGATGGGGTCACAGACATTAACCTGGACCGATCCAGACTCAAGGATGGGGTCAGAGACATAAACCTGGACCGATCCAGACTCGAGGATGGGGTCACAGACCTTAACCTGGACCGATCCAGACTCGGGGATGGGGTCAGAGACATAAACCTGGACCGATCCAGACTCAAGGATGGGGTCACAGACATTAACTTGGACCGATCCAGACTCGAGGATGGGGTCACAGACATTAACTTGGACCGTTCCAGACTCGAGGATGGGGTCAGAGACATAAACCTGGACCAATCCAGACTCAAGGATGGGGTCAGAGACATAAACCTGGACCGATCCAGACTCGAGGGATGGGGTCAGAGACATAAACCTGGACCGATCCAGACTTGAGGATGGGGTCAGAGACATAAACCTGGACCAATCCAGACTCAAGGATGGGGTCAGAGACATAAACCTGGACCGATCCAGACTCGAGGATGGGGTCAGAGACATAAACCTGGACCGATCCAGACTCGAGGATGGGGTCAGAGACATAAACCTGGACCGATCCAGACTCGAGGATGGGGTCAGAGACATAAACCTGGACCAATCCAGACTCAAGGATGGGGTCACAGACATTAACCTGGACCGATCCAGACTCAAGGATGGGGTCAGAGACATAAACCTGGACCGATCAGACTCGAGGATGGGGTCACAGACCTTAACCTGGACCGATCCAGACTCGAGGATGGGGTCAGAGACATAGACCTGGACCGATCCAGTCAAAGGATGGGGTCACAGACATTAACTTGGACCGATCCAGACTCGAGGATGGGGTCAGAGACATAAACCTGGACCAATCCAGACTCAAGGATGGGGTCAGAGACATAAACCTGGACCGATCCAGACTCGAGGATGGGGTCAGAGACATAAACCTGGACCGATCCAGACTTGAGGATGGGGTCAGAGACATAAACCTGGACCGATCCAGACTCGAGGATGGGGTCAGAGACATAAACCTGGACCGATCGCAGACTCCTGAGGATGGGGTCAGAGACATAAACCTGGACCGATCCAGATTCGAGGATGGGGTCAGAGATATAAACCTGGACCGATCCAGATTCGAGGATGGGGTCAGAGATATTAAACCTGGACCGATCCAGACTTCGAGGGATGGGGTCAGAGACATAAACCTGGACCGATCCAGACTCGGGGATGGGGTCAGAGACATAAACCTGGACCAATCCAGACTCGAGGATGGGGTCAGAGACATAAACCTGGGCCGATCCAGACTTGAGGATGGGGTCAGAGACATAAACCTGGACCGATCCAGACTCGGGGATGGGGTCAGAGACATAAACCTGGACCGATCCAGACTTGAGGATGGGGTCAGAGACATAAACCTGGACCGATCCAGACTCGAGGATGGGGTCAGAGACATAAACCTGGACCGGTCCAGACTTGAGGATGGGGTCAGAGACATAAACCTGGACCAATCCAGACTTGAGGATGGGGTCTGAGACATAAACCTGGACTGATCCAGACTCGAGGATGGGGTCAGAGACATAAACCTGGACCGATCCAGACTTGAGGATGGGGTCAGAGAGATAGACCTGCACTGAAAAGAATCTGTTGGATTTACTTAATTCAATAAGGACAGTGGTCGCACACATATGATTCGCTTTGGCAGCAACCCTAAAAATTGAGTTAAATTCACACAAACTATTCATATTTAATAAACCTGAATATTTCATGTTGATACAGAGTGATTGAAATAAATTTTGATCAAGTAATTTAAGTTCTTGTAACATTTTTAACCTTCACAATTTCATCACTTTATCCCAGATTATCCAATAACTTTTGCTCCAACACCATATGGTCACTTATACTCTCCACGTTATTTTCACATTACATTAAGGGCATTAAGGGTATCCAGTCCTCAAGGTCACAATCCTGAAGGTTTTTTAGGCCTCCGTGCTTCAACACGCCTGAATCAAATTAGTGCAGGGGGGGGGGGGGGGGGCATTAAATACCTGCAGGAGAGTGGTACCTGAGACTAACTCCCCCCGTGTTTCACTTTTAGCCCAGATTGACACACAATTGATTAATGTGTGACACTAGGAATGTGCTGTTTTTACCATTCCAGTAATTACTATCATACTGGTGCACAGTGGGTATCAGCGAATGTGGAGAGAAATTTTAGATGGGGATCCAGTCATGGGACTATATGGACTTAAGTCATGGTGAAGAAAAGAACAGAGGGTGGCATGATGGGAAATATGCAGACAAGCCATCTACCAGGAACCAATCACAGCAACCGCTACAGTATCAATTTGAAAAATCATATTTGGTTGCAGTTTGTTTGTTTTTTGTCCTCCTTACTACGGCTTTATTGTTATTTTGCCATAACAGTGTTTCCATGCAGTGTGTTATTTGCTCTGATGGAAAAGATAAATATTGAAGACAAATTAATATTATTTTGCTTTACATTCATTTGAGTTTCACCCTTAAAATCTCTGATTTGCCCAAGGGTTACTGGTATATTTTCACTTTGATCCTTGAAGACAGAAGTTAAGGTGCCCCTGCCACAGAAAATATGTTGAGAAACTTAAACAAACAGACAGTTTTACTTTTTTCAATGACCATTATCACCACTTATCTTGACCAACAACAGCAAAATCAGGTTAAATGTGCCTGAACACATCGAGGATGAGATACAAGGAGGGCTTGGACAGGGTTTAACCCCAACCTCCAACATGACAGTCACTCACACTAACCAGTCAGCCAAGGGAAATCCTGGTAGCCAGCCACCCTGAGGTAACATTATAACCTGGAGGTAGAGGTGGTGAACAAACATAATAGAACTGTGTTCAGTTATTCTATTGAAACCTTTTCAGTCAACATGATTACATCTAGTAAATGCACTCTTTTTTCTAAACATGTAAAGTAAACATAATGAATTCATGTTTACAGAGGGAACATGGAGAAATTGTGCAAAATGGGCTAAATTTATTACAGTAAATCCAAAGAGCTGGGTTTCCCCTTTTTCAGTGTGGACCGATCATTCGTCAATGATCCAAACTCGAGGATGGGGTCAGAGACATAGACCTGAACCAATCATTCGTCAATGATCCAGACTCGTGGATGGGGTCAGAGACATAGACCTGAACCAATCATTCGTCAATGATCCAAACTCGAGGATGGGGTCAGAGACATAGACCTGAACCAATCATTCGTCAATGATCCAGACTCGAGGGATGGGGTCAGAGACATAGACCTGAACCAATCATTCGTCAATGATCCAAACTCGAGGATGGGGTCAGAGACATAGACCTGAACCAATCATTCGTCAATGATCCAAACTCGAGGATGGGGTCAGAGACATAGACCTGAACCAATCATTCGTCAATGATCCAGACTCGTGGATGGGGTCAGAGACATAGACCTGAACCAATCATTCGTCAATGATCCAGACTCGTGGATGGGGTCAGAGACATAGACCTGAACCAATCATTCGTCAATGATCCAAACTCGAGGATGGGGTCAGAGACATAGACCTGAACCAATCATTCGTCAATGATCCAGACTCGAGGATGGGGTCAGAGACATAGACCTGAACCAATCATTCGTCAATGATCCAGACTCGAGGATGGGGTCAGAGACATAGACCTGAACCGATCGTTCGTCAATGATCCAGACTCGTGGATGGGGTCAGAGACATAGACCTGAACCAATCATTCGTCAATGATCCAGACTCGAGGATGGGGTCAGAGACATAGACCTGAACTGATCATTCGTCAATGATCCAGACTCGTGGATGGGGTCAGAGACATAGACCTGAACCAATCATTCGTCAATGATCCAAACTCGAGGATGGGGTCAGAGACATAGACCTGAACCAATCATTCGTCAATGATCCAGACTCGTGGATGGGGTCAGAGACATAGACCTGAACCAATCATTCGTCAATGATCCAGACTCGAGGATGGGGTCAGAGACATAGACCTGAACTGATCGTTCGTCAATGATCCAGACTCGTGGATGGGGTCAGAGACATAGACCTGAACCAATCATTCGTCAATGATCCAGACTCGAGGATGGGGTCAGAGACATAGACCTGAACTGATCATTCGTCAATGATCCAGACTCGAGGATGGGGTCAGAGACATAGACCTGAACCGATCATTCTTCAATGATCCAGACTCGAGGATGGGGTCAGAGACATAGACCTGAACCGATTGTGATGCCTTTCAGGCAGCTATTTATTTTCTGTTTACATAATTCTTTGTTTTAACAAGTTCCCCGTTAGTTATTTTGATTAAAAGAGCTAAGTAATTACAGCTGAGTTGGTTTTTGTAAGTAAAGGAAGTTTTATTGTGAAAAGAGCCACTAGGTGAGATCACTTCCTGTTATGTAGCTTCCTGTCTCTTCCTGGCTCTCCTGCTAAGCATGGCAGACATGTTATGGGTGCTAAGGAATGTTAAAGCATATTTAAAGTGATATTTTTTTAGAAATTACAACTTAAAGTGAGACTTTGAAGAAGTTTGCTTGTACTTGCTGAAACCTGTTAGAACCATATACTAACAGCTAGATTGTATTGATTTGAGGACACTTATTACTGTGAATGTGTATTTATAGACATATACAGAAAAATATGTGGTTTGTGTAAAGACTGAATGTATTTTGTAATATTTTGTTACAGTTTTCACCTAAAGTTGATGAAGAAGCGTGGAAGTAAATGGTGAACCTTACGACGACTCTGTCTTCTTTCAACATGGTTTAACATGGTGTTTAGGCAGTTTCAACACACTGCACGAGAACACTACAGTGAAAAGGCATTATTTGATGTTCAAGCAACCAACATGGCAGCAAGTCACAGATCACCTGCACACAGCATTCGAAGCAGCAAAAGCTCGATGTCATCAGCAAGTGCAGCACATGCCAGAGCCAAAGCTGAAGCTGCAAAGATAAGAGCATCATATACTAGTGAGGAAGCAAAGCTTAAAATGGAAAGGGCTGCTAAAGAGGCAGAAAGGAAGACAAGAGAAGCACAAAATCAGCTTGAAGAAGCTAGGATTGACACAGAATTAGAAGTGCTAACTCTAAAACGAGAAGCAGATGCAGCCATCGTTGAAGCTCAAGTGCTGGAAGAAGCTGCAGCAATGCATTCTGTAGTTGACGAAAGAAAAGTTGAATCAGAGTTCATTAGAATTCAACGTACAAAGGATTATGTTCAGTCACAGATCGATCTTCAGAATTCATCTCCTGCAGCTCCATTAAATAACCCATCAGCCCGAACAATTGATGCATGCAGAGTCTAAAGACAGCTTCATAACATGGAACCCCACTGCAAACTCTCCAGAGCCACAACTTTCCTCTGAGAGGCCAAATCTAAGGAAAGAGGACAAGGCTCACTTACAAACACCAAACCCAACCAAGCCAATTAAAGCAGAAGCAAACATTGAAGGTAAAAGAATAAATCCCACCATGAGTGTTCATGCTCCTTCATATGTTCCCCTACACACTACTCCAGCTGTCACGCTGCCCCAAGCTGAGCCCTTTAGCTCAATACTTGGCACGAAGAGTTCCTGTTATGTAGCTTCCTGTCTCTTCCTGGCTCTCCTGCTAAGCATGGCAGACATGTTATGGGTGCTCTGAACCTGATCCGTCGTCATCCACTTGCAAGCATCATAGAGGCAATGCCGTAAGTTCCCAAAGTTAATGCTAAGGAATGTTAAAGCATATTTAAAGTGATATTTTTTAGAAATTACAACTTAAAGTGAGACTTTGAAGAAGTTTGCTTGTACTTGCTGAAACCTGTTAGAACCATATACTAACAGCTAGATTGTATTGATTTGAGGACACTTATTACTGTGAATGTGTATTTATAGACATATACAGAAAAATATGTGGTTTGTGTAAAGACTGAATGTATTTTGTAATATTTTGTTACAGTTTTCACCTAAAGTTGATGAAGAAGCGTGGAAGTAAATGGTGAACCTTACGACGACTCTGTCTTCATTCAACACGGTTTAACTTGGTGTTTAGGCACGAGGCACACTGCACGAGGAACACTACACCGATCATTCGTCAATGATCCAGACTCGAGGATAGGGTCAGAGACATAGACCTGAACCGATCATTTGTCAATGATCCAGACTCGAGGATGGGGGGGCGGTTTGTGTCGCGGGTGGGGGGTCGCGTGGTGTGCGGCGACAGCCCTCCCTGGGTAGGAGCTCCACCCTCTCTGATGGGCGAGTGCTAGCTCTGGTGGTGGGCGGCTCGTTATGGGGCCCCGGGCCCTCGTCAGAGACATAGACCTGGACCGATCATTCGTCAATGATCCAGACTCGAGGATGGGGTCAGAGACATAGACCTAGACCAATCAGTCGTCAATGATCCAGACTCGAGGATGGGGTCAGAGACGCAGACCTGGACCGATCCAGACTCAAGGATGGGGTCAGAGACATAGACCTGGACCGATCAGTCATCAATGATCCAGACTCGAGGATGGGGTCAGAGACATAGACCTGGACCAATCAGTCATCAATGATCCAGACTCGAGGATGGGGTCAGAGACATAGACCTGGACCAATCAGTCATCAATGATCCAGACTCGAGGATGGGGTCAGAGACATAGACCTGGACCGATCCAGACTCGAGGATGGGGTCAGAGACGTAGACCTGGACCGATCCAGACTCGAGGATGGGGTCAGAGACATAGACCTGGACCAATCAGTCATCAATGCCCAGACTCGAGGATGGGGTCAGAGACATAGACCTGAACCGATCATTCGTCAATGATCCAGACTCGGGGATGGGGTCAGAGACATAGACCTGGACCGATCATTCGTCAATGATCCAGACTCGAGGATGGGGTCAGAGACATAGACCTAGACCAATCAGTCGTCAATGATCCAGACTCGAGGATGGGGTCAGAGACGTAGACCTGGACAATCCAGACTCAAGGATGGGGGTCAGAGACATAGACCTGGACCGATCAGTCATCAATGATCCAGACTCGAGGATGGGGTCAGGGACATAGACCTGGACCAATCAGTCATCAATGATCCAGACTCGAGGATGGGGTCAGAGACATAGACCTGGACCAATCAGTCGTCAATGATCCAAAAGTGAAAAGTGATTGCCCCCTAAACCTAATAACGCACCAGACCCCTTACTTTATGCTGACAGGAAAGAGACCCAGTGTGTCCAGGATGCAGACATTTGGTACTCTGTGTTATGCATATCGTCAGGACAGGAGGAAGCTTGACTCAAGGTATGACAAAGGCATCTTTGTTGGGTATGACAAAAACAGTCAGCCTATATGCTTTATTATCCTGACATAGGAAGGTGATGAAGCACAGACTGTCGTTTATGTCCAATGTTAAGGGCAGGAGACGGTTGATGTGTCAATGTCGATGATATTGGTGTGCGGTGTAGCACAACCAGACCTGATCCTGACAAACCTAAGCAGTCAGACATCAAAGAGACTCGGACAGGCCCAAGTCAAAGAAGCCTGCAGCCAGCTGAAGTCAAGCTAGAATCAGGGTTTCTCTGCGGGTTCTCTGATTCTAGCCTGAGAACTCTTAGGGAATGGATGGATGCAAAGGATGAGGAGATGAAATCACTGAGGAATGGCACATTTACTCTGATCACCCTACCTGAGGGCAAGAGAGCAGTGGGGGAAAATGGCTGCATGCTATCAAAAGCAATGCTGATGGATCTGACAAGTACAAGTATGTCGCCAAGAGCTATAGTCAGGAGAATGGTGTACAGATGCGGGCATGAAAAGTTCCTCCTTTTTCTGCCAGATGTGATGTAGTAATGGTGCAGTAATAGTGCACCATTACTGCACTATTACTGCACTATCACTGGCTGAACGATTTGTCCCCCGAATACGTCATCAGGCACGGTGTCCAAACTTGGCGTGTGGAAACGTCCTTGTTCTGGGTGTTTCTGATGATGATTGTAAATAATATGTGAGCAAGTGGGGGTGTAAACAGATTAACTGGCTGATGGGTGTGCTCCCCGTTATTTGTAATTCCTCACAGGTGTGTTTGTCATGTGACCATGCCATGTGACTTTTTATTTAAGCTGCACCTGCACCAATAGGCGTGTATTCAGGTTTATGGGGGCTCTGTGTAACAGTTACCTCTGCCGAGGGAGGTCGTGTTTTTGGTAGCATTAGTTTGTCCGTCTGTCAGCAACTTTATGGAAAAAGGATGGATGGATTGACCTGAAATCTTCACCAGCCGTGTGTCTCAGTCCAAGGACAAACCCTATAAATTCTGGTGGTGATCCGGATCTCCTTCTGGATCCAGGAATGTTTGAAGGCTTCTTTATCATTATGAGGAATTTTTGCATATAACTCCGTACAAATGGGCCCAAATGGTAAAAAATTACAAAGAAAGGATCTAAATGGAGTTCTGTAATGTACCAGGTACATGATGAACTTTGAACTTTCCAGTTTAAACTTTATAAACAGAAACAGATTTAATAAAAGACACGTAGCAATAAAAAGTTTAGGTGTGAATCACAATATGAGCGGACATGAGCTGCTGGTGGAGGTCTGAGCTAACAGAGAGCTTTTCTAGTTGTGTATGGATCTGTCCTGCATTTATTTCAGCAGCAGAAATGGGGGGGGGGGGGGGGGGGGGGGGGGGTCTAACAGACCTTTGAATGCTGATCCATTCCTGTGTTGTATCATCTGCTTTTCTTTCTGAGCTTTTTATCTTGTAGCACACTGTTCAGTTTTACCACAGCTCATGTTTGATAGCTTTTGATCTAATAAAAGATCATGTTCTGTCTTTACTGGATGTGTATTTTATATGCAGTCTGTGAAACTTCACTTTCTAATTATTGTAATTGACAAACAGTGTTTAAACTCCACCAGTGGGTCCCGTTGAATGTGATCATGTTTAGCAGACAGAGGAACCCAACATGTTTCCATCTGTAGGAACTGTGATGGAGGATGAGAGTCAAATAAAATCCTGGAATTAGCCTGTTCCACACCAGGCTAGCTCCACAGATGGTGACGACCTCCATGGTAACTTACACACACTAATCCCTATCCCACTTTTAGTGCAACCAGGTCACGGATAAAGTTGATCCAGAACGACCAACAAATCCAGGCTTAATCCCTGATCTTGGTTTTTCTGCAATAGGACCCTGGACCGATGGGTCTTCAATGATCCAGACTGGAGGATGGGATGTAGTCATACGTCTTTCCTTACAGCTGATCGGATACAAGGATTAACACCCATCATATTCTCCCCAACCTGTGTGAGTCAGAGGGAATGAATGAATGAAGTCGTTTATTTCCCCACCTGACACATGGTGCAGTCAGACATGGGATAAGACCCAATAACACAATGAAGCGAACAGATTCCTGTATGCACTAACTAGACCACAGAGGATTCTCAAAATAAAACCATTATAAAAAATCAAATCAATGCCCATATAACACATAAACAATATACAAATGAATAAATATAGGTATAATATCAATGATTCCGATAATAATAATAATAACAATTGTGGATTATTTCTGCCATCAGGGAGGAGGCTGCAAGGTCTCGGGGCCAGAACCAGAACCACAACCAGGACCAACAGGCTCAGAGACAGCTTCTTCCACCGGGCAGTGAGGATGCTCAGCTCCCTCCCTGCTCTGCCCCCCACCCCGCCACACACACACACCTACCTTTGGACAGCACACATCACTTCATCATCACCATGGCAACAGTTCAACACTGCAGAACATTGTACTAAATGGTAATACTACATATTGCATCATTGCATCATCAGGACTGCTGCTCAGTTTACTCTGCATATGTATTATTGTACTATTACCACTGTACTGTTACATTACTAAAAACTTTACTGTACTTGTACATGTTTACAGTGACTATTTGCACTGTTGTCCATCAGGACCACTGTACTGTTACACTGTCAAACTTTACTGTTACATGCTACAGTTACATGTTCACTTTGTCATTGCTCTGGAATATCTGCACTACTACCTACATTAGGATTGTAATACCGTTCACATTGTCTGCTGTCACCCTATTTGTAAATCTGTTATCCTTTTTTTTTTAGATTTAAACTTAGTTTCGTGTTTGGATTTATAGGTTATCCAAGCGGATTTATATATATTTGTATATTTTTATCTTATAGTTTATTATATTCTATTATATGCACTGCGGGTTTCAGAGGACTGGAATTTCATCTGTGTTGATATGGCAAACGTGGCACATTTGACAATGAAGTTGACTTACTTATTCCACTGATTCTTAGAGAAGTAAATTACATCCTTAAGCTAATTAAGAGACCGAATGTCTGTCAGTAAAGGTAGACACTGACAGCTGTCTGCCAAAGACCTTCCTCATCACTCTGTAAGACAGGGTTTCTCAATCCTGGTCCTCAGGGACCCCCCCGCCCTGCATCTATTCCAGGTTTCCAACTCCACCACACCTGATTCAGATCAACTTAACTGCTCCGCCAACTTCTTGGCAAGCTGCTAACGAGTCTTTCATCTGAGTCAGGTGTGTTGAGCCTAGGAATACCCTGAAAACCAACAGGGCGGGGGGTCCTGAGACCAGGATTGAGCAACACTGCTGTAAGACAAAAGGTTGACACCTTCTGAGAGGCCACTTACAGTTCACTTCCCTTCTGTAAATCAGTTAAAATCTGTAAATCATAACTTCTCATGCAGAAGTTTGTAATAAACCTGAATGGACTTTCTCATCTGGGCGTCATTGCCAGAAGTTCTTATTTAATTTTTCCCACAATAATAAAATAATAATAATAATGATGATGATGATGATGATGAAGAAGAAGAAGAAGGGACTGTGTTTCTGTGTGTATACAGAAATAGAGCGTGAGCCTGTAATTGGTTTTATTCTCTAAGTTTTTCTTTTTTTTTTTTTTTTTTTTTTACTTGTCCTGTCCAGCATTGAAGCAGAGGTCTTGGGAAAGGAGACCAGGGGGTATGAATTCCCCCTGGAAGAAGAGCCGTTACCGGCATTGGGTACCCCCTGCCTCCCGGGATCCCCCCAGGGCAGAGGGGGCAGGCATGGCCGCCCTCACGGCCAGGCGACCGGCGTTCACCACAGAGGGGCCAGCCTTGGCCCCTGGGGGCGCTCGACCACCCCAGGCCAGGGGGGGGGGGGGGGGGGGGAGCGGAAGGAGTTCGGCGGAGCGGCCAGAGTCACCGGCCCAACATCCCCAGGCCCCGCAAACCCCCCAAGAGGCACGCAGAGCTGCTTTTTTTTTTTTTTTTTTTTTTTTCTCTAAGTTTTTCACAGGTACTTCATCTCTCCTTCTTGGCGAGTAGTTAATTAAACCTGCTGCTCAGAAGTAGGACGACAAGGCGGAACAATGGACGAGTGATATTTGCTCATCATGTTCAGGGTTTGTTGGCCAGGAAAAGGCCGATCAGTGTGGTTTGGACAGCTGCGGCCATGCGGAGAATCCAACAACAACAACTCGAGCATCCAGTGGGGAGGACAGGGACGAAGAAGCAGGCTCATCCAGCCTGGATGCTGTCCATCAACTCACATCCAGCCTGGATGCTGTCCATAAACTCATCCAGCCTGGATGCTGTCCATCAACTCATCCAGCCTGGACGCTGTCCATCAGCTCATCCGCCTGGATGCTGTCCATCAGCTCATCCAGCCTGACGCTGTCCATCAGCTCATCCAGCCTGGATCCTGCCATCAGCCTGGACGCGTCCATCAGCTCATCCAGCTGGACGCTGTCCATCAGCTCATCCAGCCTGGACGCTGTCCACCAGCTCATCCAGCCTGGATGCTGTCCATCAGCTCATCCAGCCTGGACGCTGTCCATCAGCTCATCCAGCCTGGATGCTGTCCATCAGCTCATCCAGCCCGGACGCTGTCCATCAGCTCATCCAGCGGACGCTGTCCATCAGCTCATCCAGCCAGCGTCCATCGCTCCTGCCCAGCAAGCATCCATCGGCTCATCCAGCCTGGACATTGTCCACCAGCTCGTCCAGCAAACAGCGTCCATCAGAAATGAAATGAAATGAAAAATACTTTATTCATCCCCGAAGGGAAAAATTCAGTATTGTAAAAGCTCACTTTTTTTTTTTTTTTTTTTTTTAATATAAATAAACAAAAGTCAGTTAGTCTTGTTCTTTAGGGTGATGGTTGCTGGCAGGAATGAATTCCTGTATCTCTCCGTCCTACAGCGAACTTGACGCAGCCTCCCACTGAACACACTCTGTTGATTCTTCACCGTGTTGTGGAGAGGATGGGAAGTGTCCTCCATCATCTTCATCAGCTTGTGCAGCATTCTTTTTTGAACGATCAGCTCCAGCGGCTCCAGAGTTCTCCCCAGCACAGAACCAGCTTTCTTGATCAGCTTGTTTAGTTTCTTCAAGTCTCTGGTTCTGATGCTGCTGCCCCAGCAGATGCTGCAAAGCTAATTGCACTTTCCACAACAGACTTGTAGAAGATCTGCAACATCTTGTTGCAGACGTTAAATGATTTCAGCTTCCTTAAGAAGTAGAGTCTGCTCTGACCTTTCTTGTAGATGTAGTCACTGTTGCATTTCCAATCGAGTCTGTTGTCCAGCTGAACTCCAAGGTATTTGTAGTTCTCTACCACCTCCACCTCCTCTTCCAGGATGTAGACAGGACTATGCTGCTTATTCTTGCTCCTCCTGAAGTCAACAATCATCTCTTTAGTCTTGCTGATGTTAAGATGAGCTGATTGTTACTGCACCCATTTCACAAACTGATTGACAGGATTCACACCAATGATGGCTTCTTGTCCGCCTGCTATTCACCCCACAACAGCAGAGTCATCAGAATATTTCTGCAGATGACAGGACTCAGAGTTATACTGGAAGTCACAGGTGTCATGCAGTGTAAAGAGGAATGGTGAGAGTACAGTCCTTGGTGCTCCAGTGCTGACCACCATCTCAGACACACAACCTTTCAGTCTCACAAACTGTGGTCTGTTTGTGAGGCAATCCGTAAATCAGGTGGTTGTGGAGGGATCCACCTGGAAGTTATGGAGCTTCTCACATAGCAAAGCAGCTGAATAGTATTAAAGGCACTTGAAAAATCAAAGAACATGACCCTCAAAGTGCAGACTGACTGGTCCAGATGAGAGTGGGCTCTCTGAAGCAGGAAGATGATGGCGTCTTCAACCCCAAGCCCATTACGATATGCAAACTGTAATGGGTCCTGAAAAAGGTATTCACTTGCTTGTTGAGGTGAGCCAGTAAGAGTCTCTCCAGGACTTTCATGATGTGAGATGTCAGAACAACTGGTCTGTAGTCATTTGGTTCAGCTGGTTGTGGTTTTTAGGGACTGGAACAAGACAGGATGTTTTCCACAGCACAGGAACACTGTTCTATCTCAGGCTGGTGTTAAAAAGGTGCTGGAGAACCCGGACATAGTTGTTCTGAGCAGGTCTTGAGAACTCTGGGACTGACACCATCTGGACCTGCAGCCTTGTTCCGGTTCAGTTTCTCCAGTTGTTTCTTGACCTGGTTGCAGGAGACAGTCAGGCTGGAGGTGGAGGCAAAAGAGGTCTCAGGATGTCCTGATGTGGAGGGAGAGGAGAGGCTGTGTTCAGGTCCATGACTGAGGTGCAGGGTGACAGAGTGGAGTGGGACAGGAAGGCTGTGAGCTCATGGAGGGTGTGTGGAATGTTGGGTTTATCGGCAGGGGGAACTGAACCTGTTGAAGAACATGTTCAGTTCGTTAGCTCTGTCCAGACCTCCGTCAGTCTGGTCCCCCTTTAGCTTGAAGCCAGGGATCTTCTTCTATTCCCCACCACACATCCCTCACGTTGTTCTGCTGGAGCTGCTGCCCAACTTCTTCCTGTAGTCCTCCTTCACTTCTTAGTCTGTGTTTTCAGTTGTTTTTGTGTGGTCTTCAGTAACTCTCTGTCTCTTTCCCCCCCATTCTTTTTGATGTCTGTGCAGCTTTTCAGGTCACTGGGGATCCAGGGGTTTGTTATTGGGGAAGCACCTCACTTTACCCCTAAGAATGATGTTATCAACACAGAAGTTTATGTAATCTGTCACTCACTCAGTCATGGTGTTGATGTCATCTTTATGAGGTTCACAGAGGACATTCCAGCCCGTTGCTTCAAAGCACCCCTCTCAGAGCATCTTCAGCCTCAGTAGACCAGGTTTTAATCGTCCTCCTAATGACTGGTTGCTGTTGAACGATGGGCTTGTAGGTGGAGGTGAGAAGAACCAGATTATGATCTGATCTTCCTAAAGGAGGTAGGGCAGAGGAGCTGTATGCATTCTTAGTATTTGCATAAAATAAGTCCAACATCTTATTTTCTGGTGGAGCAGCTGACAAACTGCTGGAAAGTTGGCAACGTAGCAGAGAGGGAGACGTTGCTGAAGTCTCCAGAGATCGCCATGAATGAGTTTGGGTGCTGTGTTTGTAGTTTAGCCACAGCCGGAGCTGATGACATCACAGGCTGTCTCTGGTGCGGTGCCTGGTATTATATAAACCGCTACCAGAGTCACACAGGCAAACTCTCTGGGTAAATAATATGGACGGAAACTCACAGCTAACAGTTCAATGCTCTCTTGCTGCAGATCTTCTCATACGGCAGTGACGTGTCCTCGATGGCACCAGGCGCTGACAGACCAGCACTGCAATTCCGCCTCCCCTTCACGCCTCCCGCTGGGCTGTCTGTTCACGGTCTGCACGGACCGTCTTGAAGCCGTGTACAGACGCATTACAGTCCGGGATGTGTTCATGCAGCCAAGTCTCGGTGGAAACACATGATGCCGCATTCTCTGTGCTCTTTCTGAGACCTTGTTAGCACTTCGAGCTCGTCATCTTGTTAGCTAGCGATCTCACGTTACCCATCACAACAGTTGGAAGAAACGGTTCAAATCTCCACCGTTTTTCTCTCTGCCTTACCCCTGCCCTGCATCCTCTTGTCTTTCTCCTTAACTCCACTGGGATTTGACGTGTTATTTCGCTGAAAATCTTGATTTGGGGAGAGTTTTAACGAGTTGATCACGGTGGTAAACAATTTTCCGTTGCTATGGATACATGTAACAAGCAGTGAAAAAACCCAATATACGAGAAAAATCTACGGAGTACACCGTTGAAACCAGCATAAAAAATCCTCCAGAAAAACCTAATCTGACGAATAATGTCGATAAAAAAGACAACTATATTAGAAAAAAACACAAAAGTTAAGGAGAGCTT
>JALJCO010010984.1:0-13300 GCA_023101725.1 Atherinomorus stipes | reverse complement strand
CACGTATTGCTCTACAGTTTTCAACCAGTTAATGCTTCCCTTTTCCTACATAACTATTTGCACTTCACAGGTAGCTCAGTTTGAGTCCCATTTACTCCTATGAGCAACCCGTCCCCACTTGCATTTAAAGGAGTTAATTTTTGCAATATTCTCTAAAAATGGGTTCACTACCCCATACGCTATGATTTAAATCTTTATACATTTGCTGTGCAAGTAATGGGACTGAAAAATATCCGCCAATCTCTACGTTCCTTACATTTTTCATCTATTGGCTCACTTTTACTACCATAGTAAGAGTAATTGACAGTCAACAGTCATCGGGTAACAGGCGAGGTCGATCAGTGTGATCCAGAGCAATACTGCATCCCAAAAGCTGCGCGCACTCATCTGACGTTTTAGTCACTAACATTCTGCTAGCAGTTAGTAGTGTTAGACATCTTTTGTGACATGAGAATCTGTACCTGCTGTCTGCTAAACACCAGAGTGGCTTGTGCACGTTATTCTGTGGCTGGAGGAGGGAGCTGTAAATCTAGCAGGTTGGTCTTGCACATTATTTAAAAAAAAAAAAATAGCCTGCTTTCTGAAATGTCAGAACTTCTATGGCACTTGTAATGTAGAATAAACTCTGCCAAGAACCAACATTGCAATGTACTGCATGGATGACACCCAGGATTTTGTAGTCCTAATGCCCAAAAACAAGCCACTGTATGCAACAATGGCCCGGGTGAGATTCCGTTCCCAGACTCCCAGATGAGAGGTCATGCCACTCACCGAAAGGATACCCCTGTGGTCAAGTAGCGTGCAGTTGAAGGCCTAATGACAGAACCCCACACAGGTTAGGAAAAAATTGCTAAACTGCCCAACTCACATGGCTATAAATTCAGGATTCTGCAACCCTGTAGGCATTTTGGGGTAAAAGGGTTATCTTGGTTGTTTCTATTGTATTTTTTGGCGCTAAATCCATTTCTGCCAGATGTCAAGCTGTAAAAGCTACGGTTTGTTCATAATTATTGATTATTTATCACAGTGAGTGATTATTTGCCCAATATTAGAAACTGCTATAATTTTCCAAGTTGTGAATATTCTATATATGGTTGTTCTTTTTCATTGTAAAGGGGGCATCCAAGGCTTTCATTTAAGTCCAAAGTTGTAGCTTTCTGACAAACACAGAGGCCACATGACCTTTTTAAACCATAAATTTCACACAATTTCCCACAATTTTTGCCTAAACTATAGTTTATTCAATCTCTGTGGGATCAAGGGACATCTGGGACCCAAAAATCATCAACTGCAAGATTTAATAGACCCTTTCAATTCAGGAAAAGTATAAGACACCCATACTATTTCTTTGTGAGAGGTTTTTGTGAGCCTTAAATTAGAGGGTCACCTGCGCTGCCAATTCACCCTTATTCATTCTTTGGACCAGCATTATGTGAAATCTACCAAAACCAATTGTCTAGAAATTATAATATTATACTTATACAATTTCAATAATTGGCCAGAAATGTTTTCATCCATTTTTATAAATCAGTATAACTCACTGAGTTTGGCAACTAATTACAAATGACAAAACTACCAACTTTCTGATTAGTGAACAGCTATGTAATGTATTCAGCTGAGAAATGTACTGATTTTACATTACTTGGCTTTTAATTACTCCATTTGGTGTAACCATTGAAATGTCTTCCAGTACAGCATCATTTCTATTGCATTACAATTTTGATGTCATCATTTGACTTGTGAAAATATATGTGTGAAGTGCAGATATGCTGTAGCTCCTCATCAAGATAAAATCAGAAAAAAACATTTAGCATTTGCTTGTGTTATCAGGACTCTTTGCTATATTTTCAGTTCTTCGTCTGTGCATGCAGAAAACATTAAAGTGAACATTTTCTGTAATAACACATCAGCTTTCCCTTGTGTCCTAGCCCAGTAGCCATGAGGTTTATCACATTTAAGACACCTGCCATAGAAGACTACACTTCACCATGCATACAGTAGATAGATGGATAGATAGATGAATGAACAGGGTAGCTGCACTATTTTATTTATTATATTCATTATTTATTCTGTCATCAGTTTTGTGCAAAACAGAATAAAGACAAAAATGTTTATGAGCCATGTGATCACATTTGGATTGGATTCAGGGAAACTAAAGTGAATAGTGATAAAAGCTATAGCCAAGTGGCTAAAAAACAGAAAAAAAAAACAATGTTTTACTTTGACATCCTGTGACATTCATCAGTATTCACTGTTCACTGCTGAACTGCACTGCCTGGCCAAAAAAAAGTCTACACCTGGATTTTACTAAGCAAATAGTATGAGCCTTATATTGGATAATTACTGCATGGGCGATTATCTTTCAGCTGCAACAAGTTATTCAACCCCAACTGGTGCAATGCGCTTTGGTCTTGTTCACAAAAACGCCAAAGTTCCCTCAAAAAAAAAATTCACAACAGCAATGGCATCGGTGAGCAACTGTTTTCAACTGTTTAGAAAACTTTAGCGTTTGCCTCGTAAATCCTCAGCCATCTTTACCTTTCTGCTTTTCCTTTGTTGATTTCCAGCGACAGGCGATGAGTCTTTAATTGCGCATGCGCTGTGCCTTGTTCTAGGTTTGGAGTGTTACACCTTAACCATCAAAACGCCACCCACAGCCTTGTATGATGTGCTACAGAGGTTTCATGGGGATTGTGAAACCTTTCCCCAGATTTCTCCTATCGGTTTCACACCTAAACCGGCTTCAGCCCCGTGTGGACTAGGCCTTAAGATATGAATTGGTCATGCAGGAACAATGACTTCATTAGATTTTTTCAGGCACAACTACTTTCTAAGAATGAGTGGAATAAATAATAAAATTTCCTCCACAACATCGAAAAAAACAAACAAAAAAAAAACAGCAGAACTCAGGGCTATGTTTAATAGTGAAAGTAAGACCATTTCTACATGCACCATGCAAAGGAAACACAAGGGAATGGGACTGAACAGCTGTGTAGCCTTAAGAAAACCACTAACAATTGAGGCTAACTGGAAAAAGAGGCTTCAGTATGCTAGGAAGCATAAAGATTAGACTCTGGAGCAACGGAAGGTCATGTGGTCTGATGAGTCCAGATCTACCCTGTTCCAGAGTGATGGAGTATCAGGGTAAGAAGAGAGGCAGATGAAGTGATGCAGCATCATCCTAGTGCCCACTGTACAAGCCTGTGGGGGCAGTGTCATGATCTGGGGTTGCTGCAGTTGCTCAGGTCCAGGTTCAGCAACAGTATGAGCTCAAAGAATGAGGTCAGCTGATACCTGGATATACTGAATGACCAGGTTATTCCATCCATGGATGTTTTGTCCCTGATGGCACGGCGATATTCAAAGATGATGATACCAGAATTCATCGGCGTTAGATTGTGAAATATTGGTTCAGGGAACATGAGACATCATTTTTACACATGGATTGGCCACCACAGAGTTCAGACCTGAACCCCATTGAGAATCTTTGGGATGTGCTGGAGAAGGCTGTGGTCAGACTCTACCATCATCATCAAGATCTTGGTGAAAAATTAATGCAACACTGGATGGAATAAATATGCTGACACTGCAGAAGCTTAGGCAGTGTATAAAGCATTCAAGTTATTTAAGTTACTTACCTTAAAAAGAAGATATACTTCTTGAATGTCTCAGAGAAAAAATAGGATGATTAAAGGAGCTCCCATGGAAAAAATATGATGATAATGTTAAATAAATAAACTGCATAATAGGGATGAACATGGTTTATTGTTATGTTAGTATTTCCCATTTGCCAAGTTACAGAAATGTTTGGTATATACTTTATGTTGCATCTTCACAACAAAATTAACAGACATAATGTCTAATATGCATATAACCATTTCTATGCATTCAATTAGAAATTATGTTATACATAAACAATGGCACTGAGTCCACCTTTTACAGATTTCTTTTAATTGACCGTGGCTTTATCCTCTGATTTACAGTCAATGGAAAGAGGAGGGAGGCTGCTTCTCCAACAACCCCAAGCACCTCCGAAGTTACAGCAATGCTACATTGACTTCAGTTTTGCCTCATGTTTCTTTTCCAACTTTCTTCCAGTGAGTAAAAATTAATCTGAAATTTATTTAGTAGTGATTCACCAAAATGAGTCAGAAACACATATTTCAAGACTTGGTCCTTGTTCGAGCGTTGTTCTAGAATTAGGTGATTGTGCTGCAGCTCAACTAACTGAACTTTGACCCTCAGATGCTCTTTTCCCCTCACTAATCTAATCAAATCAAACTTTATTGATATAGCACTTTATTGATATAGCACTACTAAGAGCAATACAATGTGCTTACTCACTGGGCAAAGCTGTTAGTGGTGCTCTTTGAAAAAAAAAGAAATCTTTTTTTTTTAATGGAAATTTCATTGGGAATGGGAATTTTATTATTGGAATTTCAATTGATTTTAATTTCTTTGCTCCTAAAACACCAAACCTCTTTGTCGTAGGGGTGCAACGATACAAATAATTTGCAGTTCAGTTTGGTTCGATACTCTAGTGTCACAATTCTATATTTTTTCGATACAGAAAAAATGTTCATACCTATTTTAGACATTGGGCTTTTGTCCAGAACAGCTTTCCATCTGGGTCATACTTAACATGAAAACCAAAAACAGTTCCAAACACCAGACCTGAATGTAGTTGAACGAGTAGTTAAATGCAGATGTACACAGTTCACAGAGCTCATCTTCAGAACAAGTTGATCAAATAAATTCAAAATTTTGTATTGTTTGATATTTGATACACAATTCTCACGGTTGGGTACACACCTGTATTGAACAGCTCCATGCGAATATATGTATTGCTGCCCCCTTACTTCCTAAAATAATCAAGCTGTAGTTTGTTGTAATTCATATAACTCTGAAATTCGCGTTCATTTTGAATTTGCCTTATTTGGTCATTTGTGCTTTATTTTTTACAATGTCAATGTGTTTGCTATGCTTGGAAACATTTTACCATGGATTTTATAAACACTGAGCATTGCAGTCTTAAAGTTTGAATATGGAATACGGACAGAACAGTGACATCACGTGTGTCTAGGTTGTAGTTGCAACGGCAAGAAAAAACTACAGCCACTGGGATGCCAGGCTCACTGCTGATACGCATGTGACCAACAGTCTGCAGCATGTCCAACAAGTAACGCACAGGAGTTTATAACTGACAGCTAACGTTAGCCATGTTAGCAAACAAGCTAGCTTACCGATCCAGGAGAAAAGTCGCCATTTCCGTGTTTTGACACCGTGGAAAACATTTATGTGGGTCCATTTAGTGAAGTGTTCAACTAAATTTACTCCAGGTTTTGCTCTTCTCAGGTCACTCCTCCTCAGAAACATAACATCTCCAGGGCTCTGAAGCAGCTGCTTCACTTGCCGTGTCCGTTTCCTCCTGTACCAGCCTAACTGTGCCCAAAATATTGATGCCACACAGAGATCATATTTGGCAACCCGCAATGGTGTATTGGCTTATAGACGTAAATAAAATGCCATTATCGAACCCGAAAAATTTATTTTATAATTTTTAGGCTAAATATAATTCTAGGAAATGTATTTTCATTCTGTACACCCCCCAAACAACCGAGGTTTTTAAAAAATAGCTTTTAAAATGTTCTATATTCAACCTTTGTGTTTTCCATCATCTTCTCCCTTGTTAAAAGCATCCAGTTCTTTCACTCTGAAAATATGGGGAAATGGATATTGTCCTTGTTCCTGAAAATATGGGAAAATGGATATTGTCCTTGTTCCTGAAAATATGGGAAAATGGATATTGTCCTGGTTCCTGAACTCATGTTACTGCCTGCAATTCCACATGCCTGAGAAGATCTGGTTGGCTGCAAGACAGCCTTATGCAGCTGAATATGTTCTGATCATTCATTGAAATAGCCACTTAGTAAATTGATTAACATTTCTGAAATTATATTTCTAATTGGTTTGGTAGTTCACATAATGTTCATCCAAAGAATAAAGGCCTGAACAGATACCAATTCTCTCAAAATCGTAGGGGTGCATTATACTTTCCTAAATTGTCTAATATTGCCATTGTCGATTTGGGTCCCTGATGCCCCTTGATCCCACAGGAATTAGCCATTTAGGCAAAAATGGTATGCAATTTATGGTTTAAAGAAGCCATGTGACCTCTGCCAGAAAGCTACAAGTTTAGCCTTAAATGAGCCCTGGATGTCTCCTTATAACCATAAATAGACAACTCAGGAAAATTAAGACTGAACTGCAGCTTGACATCTGGCGGAAATGGATTCAGCCCCCCTCAAAAAAAAAAAAAAAAAAAAAAAAAGCCACCAAGATTGCTAAACTGCCCAAAGTTACCATTTCCACAAATGGACACAATGGATAAGTCATAAATCCATTTATTTGATGTCAGTAGGAAGAAGCAGCTCCATGACCTGCAACACAGACATGAGTCAGTAAACTGGCAGCAGCTACAGAGAGCAAACTGAGGGAAAGGGGGGGCAGCTCACGAGAAACATCCTCAGAAGCCCTTCTGGAACTGGCCTTCACCGTGTCCAGATGTTTTGCCGTGGTATGGGTATATTGGCTCCTGGGGAGTAACTGGTTCAGTCTCAGTGTAGAACTGCTGGAACAACTTGTAATTCTGCTTATTGTAATGGGAGAGAACTTTGCGAGCATAGACTTGATCCCCGGGAGACACATGGGTGAAGTCAGGCTCCTCGTTGCCACCATCAGATGAAGAGCTCCCTCCCCCCTGTGCTGACTGCTGATAGCTGCCTGGAGATCCGGACTGGCCGCCCTGCTGAGACCCAGAACCGAAGCCAACAGCACCTGAAGCTGGTCGGAAGCTGTAGCTGGAGGAGCCTGAAGGTCCAGGTAGCCTCTGAGCGCCAAAGCCAGAGAAGCTGCCGGCACCTGGAGCAGTGTAGGAACCAGTGTAATAAGATGCAGAAACCCCAGTGCCAACACCAGGTTTCTCCAAGGGATCTTGGTCTCCAGATGAAGTTGTGTACCACGTGGAGTCTGTGGGTCCATGTGAGAAGTTCAGTAAGAGTCAGCATCCAGTCACAGCTCAGTTTCTCATTCCAGTTGTCATCTTACCTGGATACGGAGCACAGGTGATGGTTTCAACCAGCAACAGAGAAATCCACAACACCCTGCAGACACATCATGAAGGTCACAAGACATTCCAGACCAGTGGGTCAGTTATTCAGCACCACCACCTCCACCCAACATGCTGAGGAGCTTCCCGGCACAGTACTAAGCTGTGGCTGATGCAGGTTGCTTCTCTTTGAAACATCAGAAGCAGCCCAAGATCAGAGCAGAAGCTCTGTTTGAGACTGGAAGTTCCTCACCTCATTCTGCTGCAGTTAAAGCTGACCTGGAACCTGCTATTGACAGACAACACAAAGTTCAGAACACTGACTTCAAGCTGCAGCAGCTGCTTTTATATGATCCTCAGCACAGGGGAACTGATTGGAGCTGATTGCTGAGTGAGAACAGCTGCTGATCAACCGCACAGGTCATACATGATGTTTGGTCTCCAGGTGATCTGATTTACTGATGTCAGAATTGCACTCAAAGAATAGATGATCTCTCTCTTCTGCAGTGAAATAATATTCTAAGAAAAAGATATTAAAAAGAATACAATGTACATTTGTATGTAGAGTGAACAAGTCTATACCATGTTCTGTTTAAGACAATGTACCAGAAGAATAAAAGTATAAGTGCATAACTCTAAACTATTTGTTTTGTTGGAAATTTGAAGCTCAAGTTTCAGTTAATTCAGCATGTGCGACATTTAAAGATCAAAAGAGTTTAGAGAAGATCTGAACCACAAACAATTATTTTCTACTTTTGCTCAAACCTGATTGGCTCAGACAGAAAAGCTAGAAATGACAATGACTAAATAATTCAGTCAGGATTTGCTTAATCATTTATTTTACAAATGATCTTACAGTGATTTAAAAATTACACTAGTTTCTTTTTTAGCATTCAGCAGGTACACTGGTGATAAATTTAAAATTAAGTAAACAAAAACATGGATTGAAACATAACTAAAGATTAGGATTCATATTTTCTCTTTTCTTTTAATACTTAATATTAACTTAGTTCCTTATTTTGTGGTATTACCATTGTTTCATATTCGACTGTTTTAAGTCATATTTATTTGTAAATGTTTACTAAAAAAGATCCTGCATTCATAAATCAAGTCATCACGACCTGAACTACACAGATGGTGTTGCACTGTGAATCAACCAATGTTCTTCAAGGAAATCTCAATTATCTGGATTCAAACGCGATTTAGTTTATTGCGGTGAACCATTATGGTTGTGTGAGTGACCGAACGTAACCGATTACCTCGACGCAAAAAATACGTCGACGCAAAATATGCGTACCAATGCGTCGTCAGACCAAAACAAAGATGGCGGCGCCATGCGACTTCAGACCAAAACAAAGATGGCGGCGCGATCTCTGCGAGTGGCTCTTCCAAGTTTCCAAAGTGTAAGGCAGTGAAGGCCCACACTCGTTTATCAAAGGTATAGGGATATAAGGGATGGCGAATCCGAAGCCTAATGAGACATGAGACAACTTCCGTGAGATGGACGCCATGTCTTCAGACACGTCAGGCCTGTTTGAGACGGTCAGCATGAAGCACGAGCTCCATCTGCTGACTGTCGGTGGAACTGCAGCTGATGTCGGGAGCTGTCTCGTCTCTGACTGAATATAATAGGGGATTATCACGCTTACCGGAAGTTCCCGGCTTTTGGACACTTCCTCTTCCGGGCCATGTTAACGACAGCCGATCCTGCTCAGTTATACTGTTTAAATCGGATAAACTACAAACATACTTAAGTTTTCATTCCAGACCGAAGTGATACTGGATCAAAAGCTGGATCAAAGCGATCGATTCGCCGCGGTGAAGGGCCGAACTTTATAATAAAACACACGTTTGTTTGTCGCCGATGGGGCACAACACCGGCACTTCACAGCATGCTAGCATTAGCCAGCTAGCGTTTACTGACGTGCTTAACATTGTGCGTCCTAAAACACACAAACATCTGAAAATCGGGTCTGTACTCCCCCCGCTTCCAGTGGAACAACTGGGGACTGCGAAGAAAGGAGACGCTTTCAGATGCTTGTGTGTTTTCAGCTGCACAACTTTAGCCACGTCATGGAGCTGGCTAATGCTTACAGGCTAACACGACTGTATAGTCTGCCGGCCACAAACAAACGTGTATCGTTTTATTTTAAAGTTCGGTCCTCCACTGCGGCGAATCGGTCGTTTTGATCCACTTCTTCCTTAGCATCACTCAGTATGGAATAAAAACTTGGCATTGGCGTTTATCCGATTTACAAACTTTAACAGAGTAGTAGCTGGCGGAGCAGGTTAGCATTAGCCAGCTTGATGACGTGCCTAACTTTGTGCGGCTGAAAACACACAAACATCTGAAAGCGTCTCCTTTCTTGGCAGTCCCCAGTTGTTCCACTGGAAACGGGGGGGTACAGACCCGATTTTCAGATGTATGTGTGTTTTAAGACGCACAAAGTTAAGCACGTCGGTGAACGCTAGCTGGCTAATGCTAGCATGCCGGTGTTGTGCCCCATTGGCTGCAAACAAACATGCTACGTTGTTTGTTCGGCCCTTCACTCTGGAGACCGCTTTGATCCACTTCCTCCTTAGTATCACTTCAGTCTGGAATCCGTGAAAATTTCAGTAGGGTTGGCGTTTATTCACGTTATCTACGAAGTAAAGCAGGGAAATTGAACTGAACCGGAAGTGGGCTGTCTAACTGTTTAAAACCGGAAGTTAGGAACACGGAAGCGTGATAATCCCCTATTAAATTCACGTTCTCAACCTCATGTTCGTGTTTCATCTGTTGGTAATAGTATTGTGTAATCACTTCTGGGATAAATAAAGCATTTTTAATTTAATTTCCAAGTGATTGGCACCCGTATTTAGCATTAACAGAATAAAGATGAAGATGCACTTTTTCTGGAAGCTAGACCCATGTCCAATATAGATGTTCAACTCTGAATGTTTACTTATCTTCATTATCTTTTGTTGGAAAATAATATCTGTCTTAGCTTAAATCCTCCAAGTTACATGATCATATTATTTCAATAATGACTTTTTTATTATTATTTTCATGTAAATGAAAGAATTAAAAGCCTGTTTTTCAGTCCGCTGTGTTTTCAACATAAATTTTACATTCTGTTGGTTCATGAAAAACTCCGTGACAGGCTGCTGGCTCCCACTGCCTTTTTATTCATGCTCTGTTTTACATTTTAGATATCTATATCAGCATATATAAATTGCTGTCTGTCAATTTATGAGGAGATAATCGATAATCGAATCGAATCGAGTCGAACTAAAAAAGTGAATCGTTAGATTAATTGATGCATCGAAAAAATAATAGATAGATAAATCGTTTAAAAAATAATCGTTTAACCCAGCCCTAATATATATATATATATATATATATATATATATATATATATATATGTATATACACCTTTTGGGGCCGACTCCTTTTTGGAAGGTGTATGTCCCATTACATCTGTTGTAAAAGTAACACGACATTTCAGAAAAGGAACATCATACCTCATACCAACAGTAAAATATGGTGGTGGTAGTGTGATGGTCTGGGGCTGTTTTGCTGCTTCAGGACCTGGAAGACTTGCTGTGGTAAATGGAACCATGAATTCTGCTGTCTACCAAAAATTCTGAAGGAGAATTTCCGGCCATCTGTTGGTGACCCCGAAGCTGAAGCGCACTTGGGTTCTGCAGCAGAACAATGATCCAAAACACACCAGCAAGTCCACCTCTGAATGGCTTAAGAACAACAAAATGCAGACTTTGGAGTGGCCTAGTCAAAGTCCTGACCTGAATCTGATTGAGATGTTGTGGCATGTCCTTAAAAAGGCGGTTCATGCTGGAAAACCCTCTAATGTGGCTGAATTACAACAATTCTGCAAATATGAGTGGAACAAAATTCCTCCTCAGCGCTGTGGAAGACTCATTGCCAATTATCGCAAACACTTGATTGCAGTTGTTGATGCTAAGGGTGGCCCAACCAGTTATTAGGTTTAGAGGGCAACCACTCTTTCACACAGGCCCTTGTAGGTTTGGATTTTTTTCCCCCTTTACTAATAAAATTCTTCATTTAAATGAGTCATCACCACGAAATCCCACTTTTTCTTGTTAAAACGTGTATTGGAATAGGACCTCGGTTAAAACGTGCCAGAAACTCCGGAGAGTACCACCTGAAATCACCTGCCGCGGAGTAGCGTTTAATGACCAGCTTTGTCAGAGAGGAGGATGATGACGACAAGGGGGGGAAAAAAACTGCCGTGCTGAGCAGTTTTCCAGTGGATTTTATTTATTCATTGAGGATAAAGCCTGGCTTTACCGCTAAATGTCCTGGTTTAATGACATCTTGTTTCTAAACAGTTCTCTTCATCACCTGTTCACATTTAGATGTCCTCAGACCAAGATGACACCAAACACATGAGAAGTTATTGAGACATTGTCATTTTTATGTTGTGGTAAACCCACTGTTGTTGTTTGCTTTTCTTCCAAAAAACTGAGATGAAGGAATTACCACATCACAATTCCAGTTGAAGGATAACTTTCTCTTTTTTCAACCTGGTCCTTATTTCTAGGAGTTTATATGTGGATTCACTCACTGGTAGAATTTCTGTATCACTTTAATTATAACAATAATAGATTTTATTTGTAAAGTACTTTACATTTGAACTCAAATTTCATGACTCCTTCAGGCAATTTTTAGATTAAGTAAGCCCTCCGGTGTACATCCATATAATGGGAGAGATGGGGCAGCCTCTCTATAAGGCATTATCCGCAGCAAAAACTCCTTTATTTCACCAATACTTTAAAGGAGCCCTATCATGAAAAATGGACTTTTAAGAGCTTTTCAGCATGTCAGTATGTTATTTCCTCATCAAGAAATGATTTAAATCGTTATTTTTCTTCATTCATGCATATTTGAGTAATCTACATGAATATTTAAACCAAGCGCTACCTCCCTGCAAACGGCTGACTACCCACCGCGTTACGTATGAACGTGGCACCAATCACGAAAGTCCAAATGCGCACGCTCAGTATCGTAGCAAGACGCCCTCTGTTGAACAGAAACTCAGAGAATCCTATACACACTCTCTGAGGAAGAAACTAACACCTGCAGGAAGATTTCCTCAGAGACAAGCAGCCATCAGCTAACAGACGTTTGATCCAGATTCAGGAGAATTTTCTTCCTTTTTTTTTTTTTTTTTTTTTTTTTTAAGCTCTAGAGGACAGCAAGTTGGGAAAATGGAGTTACGTTCAGCGTGGTTATGTTCAGCGTGGCAGTGTATTTGTTGTACTGGATGAATCGACTTGCCAGAAGTGGTTGGATTATAACTTCAGGAGCAGGGAAAAAAAACTCAACTTTGTGTGTGAACTTCACTCCTGACAACTTCATGAATCTCGGGCAGTAAAGTGTTTTTTTCTCTGGGATTACTTCTGAAACCTGACGCAGTTCCTGCTATAAAAACGCGCATGGACAGACAACAACACTGGTGAGTCAACACATCTCTCAACTCAATGCTAACTGTTAGGCTATGATTTGTTCGCTAATTTACTTACTTGTCAGGGGTCTCTGTGGTACTTCTGTGGTACTGCGTGTACTTCAAACTCCATATCAGACTCTGGGTCGAGCGCATACAGCTCCATAACAGGCTGCTCCGTTTGATCCCGTCGATCGGAGTCCAATTATCCATCAATGTTTACAAGATCCATGTGAGTGCTGCTTAGCTCAGCGCTAACTGTTAGCCTATGATTTGTTCGCTAAATTACTTGCTTGTCAGGGGTCTCTGTGGTACTTCTGTGGTACTGCGTGTACTTCAAACTCCATATCAGACTCTGGGTCGAGCGCATACAGCCCCATAACAGGCTGGTCTGTTTTATCCCGTCGATCGGAGTAATTATCCACCAATGTTTACTACTAACATCCACATGAGAGCTGCCGGTGCTACAGACAATTCAGTGACCCTTCAGAATAAGTGTCTCTTCCGGGGCGACGTCATGAAATGGGCGTAAAACATGCTGCAATTGGTCGAGAATTCCGCGGTTCAGTACAGTCAGCCATCTTACTTCCGTGTTGGAAATTAGATGCATCGAAAAACTAATATTTAACACCAAATTAGTTTCTATAGTAACGATGGGAACATATCTAGCTTATAAATGCCTATATTTGACTTTTGGAACATTTGAAAAGCATGATACAGCTCC
>JALJCO010010983.1:22500-38319 GCA_023101725.1 Atherinomorus stipes | reverse complement strand
TGCTCGTTTGCTGTAGTTGGGTTTTGCTTATTGGTGCTGCTGCGTTCCTGTAGTTGGGTTTAGCTTATTGGTGCTGCTCGTTTGCTGTAGTTGGGTTTAGCTTTTTGGTGCTGCTTGTTTGCTGTAGTTGGGTTTAGCTTATTGGTGCTGCGCGTTTGCTGTAGTTGGGTTTAGCTTATTGGTGCTGCGCGTTTGCTGTAGTTGGGTTTAGCTTATTGGTGCTGCTTGTTCGCTGTAGTTGGGTTTAGCTTATTGGTGCTGCTGCATGTTCCCCTTTTTGGCTCATGGACCAGGTTTGTGTGGGTTCCCCACTTTCACTGTTTTATTGCTTCTTTCAGCAGCATCTCTGACACCATCTCCTTTTAGTTACCCGTACCAGAAAATACTATATGCAATGTACGCTTTAAGTATACTAATTTTAAACTTTAAATAAAACAGTATACTTTCAGTTTACTATTTATGTACTTATCAGAAATATATGTAACAAAGTTTACTTGGCATTTACTAATAAATATACTAGAAGTTTAACATGTTCAGTCTATACTTAATTTTTTGAACAATATACTTTAACAGTAGTACATTCATTGTACATTTTCAAACATACTCAGAGTATAAATGTTACTGGACCATTTGGTGGAGTCTTATAAAACAGCTGAATCTATTTCTGACTGAAATTTTGTAATATTTATTTACTCAGCATTAAAGGTGAAGTAGAAGTATAATAAGGTGATTTTTAGTATATTTGAAAATGTATTTTTAAACACTAAACAGTGTACTATAAGTGTATTATCAGTAAACGCATAGTAAACCTAAAAGGTTAGGTCGACTACTTGAGAAGTTTACTGCTAAAAAAACTAACAGTATACCTAGAAGAATACTTTTAGTATACTGTACTTAAGTGTACTTTTGTAAGAGTAAAGGTGGATAGCCTGGTGGTAATGTGGCAGGCTTTGCACGGAGGACGTGGGTTCAAGTCCCCGCGACGACACTCAGGTGAGTAAGGTCCTTACCCCCCTAATCTAAGAGTATACTTTTAGATACTTGAATTGGGCTGATTTAGTCCCAAGAAGTACACTTGTTAGTATAATGGTAGTACACTGAGAGCAGTGTACTTGGTGAATAAAAGTACACTTGAGGGATATACTTTAGTATCGTTGAGTATACTGTGTAGGGACACAGCAGATCAATAATATACCGGGGGGGGGGGGGGGCAGAACAGGGGGTGACGTGGACCGTTCTGGACCTGATAGTCCAGCAGGATTCTGGACTAACTGCAGTCTGAGTTTCCTCTTATTAAAACAAGTAAAATCAGAATTACAATATCGATACGAGATGAAACAAAAGCATGGATGATCATTTCTATCCGGTCCTCGCGGCCTCCAGGCGGCGCTGGGGGGCCGCAGCCCGCAGAGACCAGGGGCCTCATGTACAAAGGGTTCGTACGCACAAAAACGTGGCGTACGATCATTTCCACGGTAAAGTCGAGATGTATCAAGAATGGAGTGACCGTGGAAATGTGCGGTGCTTCACGTCAGCTTCATGGCTGCGTACGAACGTTTCTACAGCTGTGGAGACTTTGGCGACACTCGGAGGCGACGCTGGGAAACTGTTAAAAGAAATAAATGTGAAAACAACCATCCCCAGACTGAGTGATGTGGTCAGACACATGAACAAACAGCCTCATAAACAATTAACACCTGCGTCTGCAATTATGTGTGGATATAAAAGCGCAAAGTGGAGCAGAAACAGGCTCCTTTCCAGCAGCTGTTTTAGATGGAAGAAAACGTTAGAAATGGTGGATATACAGAGAGAGTGTTTTTAGAGGTCGAGAAGATTTACTGATTTCATAACTGGCTGGTCAGACGCTTTAAGTTCCCAGAGACATCTCTGTGCACAGAGCTGAAGCCAGGCTGGGGGTGGGGGGGGCAACACACCCAGCTGTGCCTCCACGCGCTCCGGCGAATAAATTCATTTATATGCCGGTTTGTTTATTAATGCACTTAATTTGTGAGGACATCTATAGGATGATCTGTTCAATCACTTATACCAGCACAGCAGGGGGGGGGGGACTCGGCCGGTATGGCGATTTAACAGTAGCAGGTCGGTAACATCTACATCCCGGGATGAGGAAACCCCCGCGGCTGTGACGCAGGTGATGCGGGAGGAATTCCCGATGCTGCACGTCCTCTTATGGTGATAGATTGTGTCAGCTAATAAATACAGTATTTTCCGTGACATCAGACTGTGGGGGGGCGACATCAGGCTGTGGGGGGGCAACATCAGGCTGTGAGGAGGCGACTGTATAAACACACGTTTCACAAATATATATTTATTTACCTTTAGAAAAACCGGAGTCACCCGCGTGAACTCCCCCACCCCTGAAAGAGGAAATGCAGTCACGAGCAGCCGTCCTCTGATTCACATCCAACTTGAAGTTGAACCACTTCGTTTTTCGGCTTGTGTGCGCGACTCTGACCCCACATCTTTGACCGCGACACACACTGTCCCATTCACTTTTCTGTTGGGTGTAATGCCGGACAACAGCGTGTTAAAGTTCACATTTTTGCGCATTTATACTTAAACAAGCTGCCTCAAGTTGGTTCTCCGTGAATTTTTTTCATTTTCATTCACTGTCATGCTCATGTTTTGTCTTTCTGATGGTGCAGAGAGGAGAATCTCCGCTGCAGATCTCATTTAAATGTCATTTGCGTATTTATGTTGGGGGTGTGGACAGGGAGGCGTCAGGTACTCCAACATGTGCGCTCAATTCCACGTTGATTGGGATGTACAAAGGAAAAGTACTTGGATCCATGCGTGCGCACAGTTTCATACATCTGAAAACTTTTGTGCGTATGACGTTTTCAGGATTTGATCGTACGCCGAGTTTCAGGAGGAAATCCACGCAACTCTTTGTACATGAGGCCCCTGGGCTCTGTGTCTGAGACGGTTTCCATCATTATTTCCAGCCACAATTCAAACATAAGATTTTATTTCACTACATTATAATTTTGTACATTTTTATTTACTCTTAGTTTCTTTAGTTGTTGTTTGAATAACTGTTGTGAGTTTAGTCTTTTCTTTAATGTGGGGGGGGGGGGGGGTGAATAACTTGTGAGTTTAGTCTTTTCTTTAATGTGTGTGTGTGTGGGGGGGGGGGGGGGGGGTGAATAACTGTGAGGGTGACTGTGTATGTGCCTGTTAGTTATTCAAGCAAACTAAATTAAACTTAGTCAATATTTATTCAGTACTTTCCATCTTTGGTAAGTGCGTGCGCGGATATGCGGGACGCATGCGCGACGGTAAACAACAACAACAACATTTTAAAATGTTGTTGTTGTTGTTTTCTTTCTTTTTCAGACCCTCATGGGGCCTCTATGAGTCTGCACCATGTGCGCGGTGTGCGAGTTGGGTGAACCGGTACTGGAGGAGGTCTCTGAGGTCTGCGGGACTCAGAGAGACCGGGAGGCGGTCTGCAGGACTCAGAGAGACCGGGAGGAGGTCTCTGAGGTCTGCGGGACTCAGAGAGACCGGGAGGAGGTCTGCGGGACTCAGAGAGACCGGGAGGAGGTCTCTGAGGTCTGCGGGACTCAGAGAGACCGGGAGGAGGTCTCTGAGGTCTGCGGGACTCAGAGAGACCGGGAGGAGGTCTCTGAGGTCTGCGGGACTCAGAGAGACCGGGAGGAGGTCTGCGGGACTCAGAGAGACCGGGAGGAGGTCTGCAGGACTCAGAAAGACCGGGAGGAGGTCTGCAGGACTCAGAGAGACCGGGAGGAGGTCTGCAGGACTCAGAAAGACCGGGAGGAGGTTTCAGCGCGCGTGAACAGCAGCTGCGCTCTGACGCGTGACCGTGTGTCTATCAGGCAGGTAACAGGTGGGCGGGGCTCCCAGCGGCGCGTGCGGTCTGCTGGGCGCTGATAAAACGCGAGCTCTGCAGCGCGTGCGCACTTGACTCCACGCCTCGCTGAGGGAGGTCGGTATGAGGTCTGGAGTGGACCTGGTTCCTGAGGACTCACTTTCCTGCTGCGCGCTCACAGTGAGTAGACACACGCACACGCACGCTTTTATAAAACAGGGAATCAAGTGACCAATAAACCTGGACCAGGTCTGGACCAGGTCTGAGAGGGTCTGAGAGAAACCGGACCAGGTCTGGACCAGGTCTGAGTGGGTCTGAGAGAAACAGGACCAGGTCTGAGAGGGTCTGAGAGGGTCTGAGAGAAACCGGACCAGGTCTGGACCAGGTCTGAGAGGGTCTGAGAGAAACCGGACCAGGTCTGGACCAGGTCTGAGAGGGTCTGAGAGAAACCGGACCAGGTCTGGACCAGGTCTGAGAGCGCCTGAGAGAAACCGGACCAGGTCTGGACCAGGTCTGAGTGGGTCTGAGAGAAACCGGACCAGGTCTGGACCAGGTCTGAGAGGGTCTGAGAGAAACCGGACCAGGTCTGAGAGGGTCTGAGAGAAACCGGACCAGGTCTGGACCAGGTCTGAGAGGGTCTGAGAGAAACAGGACCAGGTCTGGACCAGGTCTGAGAGGGTCTGAGAGAAACCGGACCAGGTCTGAGTGGGTCTGAGAGAAACCGGACCAGGTCTGAACCAGGTCTGAGAGGGTCTGAGAGAAACCGGACCAGGTCTGAGAGGGTCTGAGAGAAACCGGACCAGGTCTGAACCAGGTCTGAGTGGGTCTGAGAGAAACCGGACCAGGTCTGAGAGGGTCTGAGGGAAACCGGAAGGAGGTCTGGAGCAGGTCTGAGAGAAACCGGACCAGGTCTGAGAGGGTCTGAGAGAAACAGGACCAGGTCTGAGAGAAACCGCACCAGGTCTGGAGCAGGTCTGAGAGGGTCTGAGAGAAACCGGACCAGGTCTGGACCAGGTCTGAGTGGGTCTGAGAGAAACCGGACCAGGTCTGAGAGAAACCAGACAAGGTCTGGAGCAGGTCTGAGAGGGTCTGAGAGAAACCGGACCAGGTCTGGAGCAGGTCTGAGAGGGTCTGAGAGAAACAGGACCAGGTCTGAGAGAAACCGGACCAGGTCTGAGAGAAACTGCACCAGGTCTGGAGCAGGTCTGAGAGGGTCTGAGAGAAACAGGACCAGGTCTGAGAGAAACTGCACCAGGTCTGGAGCAGGTCTGAGAGGGTCTGAGAGAAACAGGACCAGGTCTGAGAGAAACCGGACCAGGTCTGGAGCAGGTCTGAGAGGGTCTGAGAGAAACAGGACCAGGTCTGAGAGAAACCGGACCAGGTCTGGAGCAGGTCTAAGAGGGTCTGAGAGAAACCGGACCAGGTCTGGAGCAGGTCTGAGAGGGTCTGAGAGAAACCGGACCAGGTCTGGAGCAGGTCTGAGAGGGTCTGAGAGAAACAGGACCAGGTCTGAGAGAAACCGGACCAGGTCTGGAGCAGGTCTGAGGGTCTGAGAGAAACAGGACCAGGTCTGAGAGAAACCGGACCAGGTCTGGAGCAGGTCTGAGAGGGTCTGAGAGAAACAGGACCAGGTCTGAGAGAAACCGGACCAGGTCTGGAGCAGGTCTGAGAGGGTCTGAGAGAAACCGGACCAGGTCTGGAGCAGGTCTGGAAACATTTTCAGTTCAGTTACAGTGTCAACAAATCCACTATGATCCACGCCAGTCCTGTTTATCAGAACTGAGTCCTCAGATGGTCCTGGTCCTCCAGACTTCCTTCCAGTTCTACATGAAGTCCATTAATGAAACTTTTTCATGGATGCATATGACAGGGAGGGGGGGGTTCCTGCAGCCTACTTAACCGGGATTATGGATTCCAGACCAGTTCAGATCATTAGAAGCGGGTTGTTGAGAGACCAGACTGACTGAGGCAGGATTATTATAATTATTCTGATCATATATGCTATTTATTCTGATCAGTGGTGCTTATTATTCTGATCATATATGCTAATTATTCTGATCATATTTGTGAATCATTCTGATCATATATGCTAATTATTCTGATCATATATGCTAATAAATCTGATCATATATGTGAATCATTCTGATCATATATGCTAATTATTCTGATCATATATGCTAATTATTCTGATCAGAGATGCTAATTATTCTGATCAGAGATGCTAATTATTCTGATCATATATGCTAATTATTCTGATCAGAGATGCTAATTATTCTGATCAGAGATGCTAATTATTCTGATCATATATGCTAATAACTCTGATCATATATGTTAATTATTCTGATCAGATATGCAATTAAATCTGATCATATATGCTAATTATACTGATCATATATGGTAATGATTCTGATCATATATGCGAATCATTCTGATCAGAGATGCTAATGATTCTGATCAGATATGCTAAATATTCTGATCATATATGCTAATTTTTCTGGTCAGATATGCTAATTATTCTGATCATATATGTGAATCATTCTTATCATATATGCTTATTATTCTGATCATATATGCTAATTATTCTGATCATATATGCTAATGATTCTGATCATATATGCTTATTATTCTGACCATATATGCAAATTATTCTGACCATATATGCGAATCATTCTGATCATATATGCTTATTATTCTGATCATATATGCTAATTATTCTGATCATATATGCTACTTATTCTGATCATATATGCTAATTATTCTGATCATATATGCTAATTATTCTGGTCAGATATGCTAATAATTCTGACCATATATGCGAATCATTCTGATCATATATGCTAATTATTCTGATTTTATATGGTAACTATTCAGATCAGATATACTAATTATTCTGGTCAGATATGCTAATTATTCTGATCATATATGCTTATTTTTCTGATCATATATGCTAATTATTCTGATCATGTATGCTAATGATTCTGATCGTATATGCTAATTATTCAGATCAGATATGCTAATTATTCAGATCAGATATGCTAATTATTCTGATTTTATATGCTAACTATTCAGATCAGATATACTAATTATTCTGGTCAGATATGCTAATTATTCTGATCATATATGCTAATTATTCTGATCATATATGCTAATTATTCAGATCAGATATGCTAATTATTCAGATCAGACATGCTAATTATTCTGATTATGTATGCTAATTATTCTGATCATATATGCTAATTTTTCAGATCAGACATGCTAATTATTCTGATCATATATGGTAATCATTCTGATCATATATGCTAATGATTTTGATCATATATGCTAATTATTCAGATCAGATATGCTAATTATTCAGATCAGACATGCTAATTATTCTGATTATATATGGTAATCATTCAGATCAGATATGCTAATTATTCTGGTCAGATATGCTAATTATTCTGATCATGTATGCTTAATATTCTGATCAGATATGCTAATTATTATGCTTATTAGTATAACCAGATATGGTAACCAGCTTGTCATGCTGTGTGGCTGGTACACGCTACATGAACACGGCCATGATACTGGGAACACTGTTTCAACCACCGGATAAATAAGGATGAGCGATACCAAAACTTTGCTGTCGATACTATACCAGTACTTTACGATACTTTCTGATATTGATTAGCACATCCCTCCAGCAGGTGGCGCTGCTGGTGGATCAGAGAGAAGTTGTCCTGTAGAACAGAGAAAACACGAGTTCGGTCTATGCTGATGATGAAGCTGATTATATTTAAAATGTGATTATTGATTAAATGAAGCAACAAAAAAAGAACTGATGGATTTAATTTGACTGATTTAAAGATTTATTGATTGATTCCTGTTTCTGATCAGAGGTATGAAAGTAACTGATCTCCCCGGATCTGTGATGTCACCTCTGACCTCCAGAAGCTCCGCCCACGCTGACATCACAGTCAGGTGAGGAAGATGATGCTCGCCACCAACAACATCATGGGGAGAGGACCTAATGAAGAAGATGATGAAGATGAAGACTTCCCCCCTCTTCCTCAACCTGTTGCCATGGCAACGTTAGAGGAGGACCCCACCACGCAGCCTCCTGCTCGGGTCACAACATCAGCTGGGACTCCGGGGACGAGACGGGAATCGCTCTGTCCGACTCCAACAAGGAGGAGTTACCGTGGCAACGGAAGGAGGAAGAGCGCGACGAAGAGGAGATGACGGCGGTGGCCTCGTCGCCCGACGGACGCTTCCTGAAGTTCAACATCGAGATCGGACGCGGCTCCTTCAAGACCGTCTACAAAGGCCTGGACACCGAGACCACGCTGGAGGTGGCCTGGTGCGAGCTGCAGGTACGGTCGTAGTACACGGGAGTACACGGTAGTACATGGTAGTACACGATAATACACAATAATACATGATAATACATGATATTACACGGTAATACACATTATACACCTCATACACAATAATGCATGATGGAGGTGGCCTGGTGTGAGCTGCAGGTACAGTCATAGTACACGACAGTACACGGTAGTACACTATAATACATGATAATACATGATAATACATGGTAATACACAATAATACACAGTAATACACATAACACACCTCATACACAATAATACACGCTGTAGGTGGCCTAGTGTGAGCTGCTGGTACACCTCAGTACACATCAGTACATAGCATTACACGGAAGTACATGGTAGTACAAGGCAGTACACAGAAGTACATGGTTGTACACGGTGATATATGGTAATAGTAGGAACATGTTGATACATGATACACACAGTACACGCTAGAAGTGGTCTGGTGTGAGTTGCAGGTAAAGGATAGATGATTAACATGATGTACACACTGATACATGATAGTACCCAGATACATGACAGTACACACTGATACACCATAGTACACACTGATACATGATAGTACACACTGAAACATGATAGTACACATTGATACACAATAGTACACACTGAAACATGATAGTACACATTGATACACAATAGTACACACTGAAACATGATAGTACACACTGAAACATGATAGTACACAGCGTTACGTGATAGTACCGAGATACATGATAGTACACACTGATACAGGATAGTACACACTGATACATGATAGTACCCAGATACATGACAGTACACACTGATACACAATAGTACACACTGAAACATGATAGTACACATTGATACACAATAGTACACACTGAAACATGATAGTACACATTGATACACAATAGTACACACTGAAACATGATAGTACACACTGAAACATGATAGTACACAGCGTTACATGATAGTACCGAGATACATGATAGTACACACTGATACAGGATAGTACACACTGATAACAGAATAGTACACACTGATAACGGATAGTACACACTGATACAGGATAGTACACACTGATAACAGGATAGTACACACTGATAACGGATAGTACACACTGATAACAGGATAGTACACACTGATAACAGGATAGTACACACTGATAACGGATAGTACACACTGATACAGGATAGTACACACTGATAACAGGATAGTACACACTGATAACGGATAGTACACACTGATACAGGATAGTACACACTGATACAGGATAGTACACACTGATAACGGATAGTACACACTGATACAGGATAATACACACTGATACAGGATAATACACACTGATAACGGATAGTACACACTGATACAGGATAATACACACTGATAACGGATAGTACACACTGATACAGGATAATACACACTGATAACGGATAGTACACACTGATACAGGATAATACACACTGATAACGGATAGTACACACTGATACAGGACAGTACACACTGATAACGGATAGTACACACTGATACAGAAAAGTACACACTGATACAGGATAATACACACTGATAACGGATAGTACACACTGACACAGGATAGTACACACTGATAACGTATAGTACACACTGATAACGTATAGTACACACTGATAACGTATACTACACACTGGTAACGGATAGTACACACTGGTAACGGATAGTACACACTGGTAACGGATAGCACTGGACTGGTGGGTTCATGTATTATTGTTATGTAAAAGTTTACATGCAGCCATCTGATTGGACGAGCCTCTTTCAGGCTGGTCTGGATCTAAATCTGGCCTGGATCTTATTCTGGTCTGGATCTTATTCTGGTCTGGATCTAAATCTGGTCTGGATCTAAATCTGGCCTGGATCTAAATCTGGTCTGGATCGTATTCTGGTCTGGATCTAAATCTGGTCTGGATCTAAATCTGGCCTGGATCTAAATCTGGTCTGGATCTTATTCTGGTCTGGATCTAAATCTGGTCTGGATCTAAATCTGGCCTGGATCTAAATCTGGTCTGGATCTAAATCTGGTCTGGATCTTATTCTGGTCTGGATCTAATTCTGGTCTGGATCTTAATCTGGTCTGGATCTAAATCTGGCCTGGATCTAAATCTGGCCTGGATCTAAATCTGGTCTGGATCTTATTCTGGTCTGGATCTAAATCTGGTCTGGATCTAAATCTGGCCTGGATCTAAATCTGGTCTGGATCTAAATCTGGTCTGGATCTAAATCTGGCCTGGATCTTATTCTGGTCTGGATCTTATTCTTGTCTGGATCTTATTCTGGTCTGGATCTGAATCTGGTCTGGGTCTAAATCTGGTCTGGATCTTATTCTTGTCTGGATCTTATTCTGGTCTGGATCTAAATCTGGTCTGGATCTAAATCTGGCCTGGATCTAAATCTGGTCTGCATCTAAATCTGGTCTGGATCTAAATCTGGCCTGGGTCTAAATCTGGCCTGGATCTAAATCTGGCCTGGATCTAAATCTGGTCTGGATCTAAATCTGGTCTGGGTCTTATTCTGGTCTGGATCTGAATCTGGTCTGGATCTAAATCTGGCCTGGATCTAAATCTGGTCTGGATCTAAATCTGGTCTGGATCTTATTCTGGTCTGGATCTAATTCTGGTCTGGATCTTATTCTTGTCTGGATCTTATTCTGGTCTGGATCTAATTCTGGTCTGGATCTAATTCTGGTCTGGATCTTATTCTTGTCTGGATCTTATTCTTGTCTGGATCTTATTCTGGTCTGGATCTAAATCTGGTCTGGATCTAAATCTGGCCTGGATCTAAATCTGGTCTGGATCGTATTCTGGTCTGGGTCTTATTCTGGTCTGGATCTAAATCTGGCCTGGATCTAAATCTGGTCTGGATCGTATTCTGGTCTGGATCTAAATCTGGTCTGGATCTAAATCTGGCCTGGATCTAAATCTGGTCTGGATCTTATTCTGGTCTGGATCTAAATCTGGTCTGGATCTAAATCTGGCCTGGATCTAAATCTGGTCTGGATCTTAATCTGGCCTGGATCTAAATCTGGTCTGGATCTTATTCTGGTCTGGATCTAAATCTGGTCTCGATCTAAATCTGGCCTGGATCTAAATCTGGTCTGGATCTAAATCTGGTCTGGATCTAAATCTGGCCTGGATCTTATTCTGGTCTCGATCTTATTCTTGTCTGGATCTTATTCTGGTCTGGATCTTATTCTGGTCTGGGTCTAAATCTGGTCTGGATCTTATTCTTGTCTGGATCTTATTCTGGTCTGGATCTAAATCTGGTCTGGATCTAAATCTGGCCTGGGTCTAAATCTGGCCTGGATCTAAATCTGGTCTGGATCTAAATCTGGTCTGGATCTAAATCTGGTCTGGGTCTTATTCTGGTCTGGATCTGAATCTGGTCTGGATCTAAATCTGGCCTGGATCTAAATTTGGTCTGGATCTAAATCTGGTCTGGATCTTATTCTGGTCTGGATCTAATTCTGGTCTGGATCTTATTCTTGTCTGGATCTTATTCTGGTCTGGATCTAATTCTGGTCTGGATCTAAATCTGGTCTGGGTCTTATTCTGGTCTGGATCTGAATCTGGTCTGGATCTAAATCTGGCCTGGATCTAAATCTGGTCTGGATCTAAATCTGGTCTGGATCTGATTCTGGTCTGGATCTAAATCTGGTCTGGATCTTATTCTGGTCTGGATCTAAATCTGGTCTGGATCTAAATCTGGTCTGGATCTTATTCTGGTCTGGATCTAATTCTGGTCTGGATATATTCTGGTCTGGATCTAAATCTGGTCTGGATCTTATTCTGGTCTGGATCTAATTCTGGTCTGGATATATTCTGGTCTGGATCTTATTCTGGTCTGGATATATTCTGGTCTGGATCTAAATCTGGTCTGGATCTAAATCTGGTCTGGATATATTCTGGTCTGGATCTAAATCTGGTCTGGGTCTTATTCTGGTCTGGATCTTATTCTGGTCTGGATCTAAATCTGGTCTGGATCTAAATCTGGTCTGGATCTAAATCTGGTCTGGATCTAAATCTGGCCTGGATCTAAATCTGGTCTGGATCTTATTCTGGTCTGGATCTTATTCTGGTCTGCATCTAAATCTGGTCTGGATCTTATTCTGGTCTGGATCTAATTCTGGTCTGGATCTTATTCTTGTCTGGATCTTATTCTTGTCTGGATCTTATTCTGGTCTGGATCTAAATCTGGTCTGGATCTAAATCTGGCCTGGATCTAAATCTGGTCTGGATCTAAATCTGGTCTGGATCTAAATCTGGTCTGGGTCTTATTCTGGTCTGGATCTGAATCTGGTCTGGATCTAAATCTGGCCTGGATCTAAATCTGGTCTGGATCTAAATCTGGTCTGGATCTTATTCTGGTCTGGATCTAATTCTGGTCTGGATCTTATTCTTGTCTGGATCTTATTCTGGTCTGGATCTAATTCTGGTCTGGATCTAATTCTGGTCTGGATCTTATTCTTGTCTGGATCTTATTCTTGTCTGGATCTTATTCTGGTCTGGATCTAAATCTGGTCTGGATCTAAATCTGGCCTGGATCTAAATCCGGTATGGATCGTATTCTGGTCTGGGTCTTATTCTGGTCTGGATCTAAATCTGGCCTGGATCTAAATCTGGTCTGGATCGTATTCTGGTCTGGATCTAAATCTGGTCTGGATCTAAATCTGGTCTGGATCTAAATCTGGCCTGGATCTAAATCTGGTCTGGATCTTATTCTGGTCTGGATCTAAATCTGGTCTGGATCTAAATCTGGCCTGGATCTAAATCTGGTCTGGATCTTAATCTGGCCTGGATCTAAATCTGGTCTGGATCTTATTCTGGTCTGGATCTAAATCTGGTCTGGATCTTATTCTGGTCTGGATCTAATTCTGGTCTGGATCTTATTCTTGTCTGGATCTTATTCTTGTCTGGATCTAAATCTGGCCTGGATCTAAATCTGGTCTGGATCTAAATCTGGCCTGGATCTAAATCTGGCCTGGATCTTATTCTTGTCTGGATCTTATTCTGGTCTGGATCTAAATCTGGTCTGGATCTAAATCTGGCCTGGATCTAAATCTGGTCTGGATCTAAATCTGGTCTGGATCTAAATCTGGTCTGGGTCTTATTCTGGTCTGGATCTGAATCTGGTCTGGATCTAAATCTGGCCTGGATCTAAATCTGGTCTGGATCTAAATCTGGTCTGGATCTGATTCTGGTCTGGATCTAAATCTGGTCTGGATCTTTTTCTGGTCTGGATCTAAATCTGGTCTGGATCTAAATCTGGTCTGGATCTTATTCTGGTCTGGATGTAATTCTGGTATGGATATATTCTGGTCTGGATCTAAATCTGGTCTGGATCTTATTCTGGTCTGGATCTAATTCTGGTCTGGATATATTCTGGTCTGGATCTTATTCTGGTCTGGATATATTCTGGTCTGGATCTAAATCTGGTCTGGATCTTATTCTGGTCTGGACCTAAATCTGGTCTGGATCTAAATCTGGTCTGGATCTAAATCTGGTCTGGATATATTCTGGTCTGGATCTAAATCTGGTCTGGGTCTTATTCTGGTCTGGATCTTATTCTGGTCTGGATCTAAATCTGGTCTGGATCTAAATCTGGTCTGGGTCTTATTCTGGTATGGTCTGGAACGCCTCCTCCAGGTCTGGATCGCCTCCTTCAGGCCTGGAACGCCTCCTTCAGGCCTGGAACACCTCCTCCAGGCCTGGAACGCCTCCTCCAGGTCTGGATCGCCTCCTTCAGGTCTGGATCGCCTCCTCCAGGCCTGGAACACCTCCTTCAGGCCTGGAACACCTCCTCCAGGCCTGGATCGCCTCCTCCAGGTCTGGATCGCCTCCTTCAGGTCTGGATCGCCTCCTTCAGGCCTGGAACACCTCCTTCAGGCCTGGACCGCCTCCTCCAGGTCTGGATCGCCTCCTTCAGGTCTGGATCGCCTCCTCCAGGTCTGGATCGCCTCCTTCAGGTTTGGATCGCCTCCTCCAGGCCTGGAACACCTCCTTCAGGCCTGGAACACCTCCTCCAGGCCTGGAACACCTCCTCCAGGTCTGGATCGCCTCCTCCAGGTCTGGATCGCCTCCTTCAGGTCTGGATCGCCTCCTCCAGGGCTGGAACACCTCCTTCAGGCCTGGATTGCCTCCTCCAGGCCTGGATCGCCTCCTTCAGGCCTGGAACGCCTCCTCCAGGCCTGGAACGCCTCCTTCAGGCCTGGAACACCTCCTCCAGGCCTGGATCGCCTCCTCCAGGCCTGGATCGCCTCCTCCAGGCGTGGAACGCCTCCTCCAGGCCTGGAACACCTCCTCCAGGCCTGGAACGCCTCCTCCAGGCCTGGAACACCTCCTTCAGGCCTGGAACGTCTCCTCCAGGCCTGGAACACCTCCTCCAGGCCTGGATCGCCTCCTCCAGGCCTGGAACACCTCCTTCAGGCCTGGAACGTCTCCTTCAGGCCTGGAACGTCTCCTTCAGGCCTGGAACGTCTCCTTCAGGCCTGGAACGCCTCCTCCAGGCCTGGAACGTCTCCTTCAGGCCTGGAACGCCTCCTCCAGGCCTGGAACGCCTCCTTCAGGCCTGGAACACCTCCTCCAGGCCTGGATCGCCTCCTCCAGGCCTGGATCGCCTCCTCCAGGCGTGGAACGCCTCTTCCAGGCCTGGAACACCTCCTCCAGGCCTGGAACACCTCCCTCAGGCCTGGAACGTCTCCTTCAGGCCTGGAACACCTCCTTCAGGCCTGGAACGTCTCCTTCAGGCCTGGAACACCTCCTTCAGGCCTGGAACGTCTCCTTCAGGCCTGGAACGTCTCCTTCAGGCCTGGAACGCCTCCTCCAGGCCTGGAACGTCTCCTTCAGGCCTGGAACGCCTCCTCCAGGCCTGGAACGCCTCCTTCAGGCCTGGAACACCTCCTCCAGGCCTGGATCGCCTCCTCCAGGCCTGGATCGCCTCCTCCAGGCGTGGAACGCCTCTTCCAGGCCTGGAACACCTCCTCCAGGCCTGGAACACCTCCTCCAGGCCTGGAACGCCTCCTTCAGGCCTGGATTGCCTCTGGTCTGGTCTGGTCTGGATCTCGGTCTGGTCTGGTCTAGATCTCGGTCTGGATCTCGGTCTGGCCTAGATCTCGGTCTGGTCTGGATCTGGATCTCGGTCTGGTCTGGATCTGGATCTTGGTCTGGTCTGGTCTGGATCTGGATCTCGGTCTGGTCTGGATCTGGATCTCGGTCTGGTCTGGTCTGGATCTGGACTCTCCTGCCACCGGGTCAGGATCAGCTGATCCGGGACTCCAACATGTCCCAGGTTCTTCTGGATGAAGGAGTTCGTCTTCATCGTCAGTGAGGACAGCTTGCTCCTCTTCCTCCATCTTCATCTTGTCCTACATACATGTGAACCTACATACACGTGAACCTACATACACGTGAACCTACATACACGTGAACCTACATACATGTGAACCTACATACACGTGAACCTACATACACGTGAACCTACATACATGTGAACCTACATACATGTGAACCTACATACACGTGAACCTACATACACGTGAACCTACATACATGTGAACCTACATACATGTGAACCTACATACACGTGAACCTACATACATGTGAACCT
>JALJCO010010983.1:0-17500 GCA_023101725.1 Atherinomorus stipes | reverse complement strand
GATGATGACGATGATGGCGCTGATGATGATGACGCTGATGATGATGATGATGATAATAATGACGATGATGACGATGATGGCGCTGATGATGATGACGCTGATGATGATAATAATGATGACGATGATGATGATGACGATGATGGCGCTGATGATGATGATGATGATGATGACGATGATGGCGCTGATGATGATGACGCTGATGATGATGATGATGATAATGATATTGATGATAATGATATTGATGATGATGATAATGATATTGATGCTGATGCTAATGACGATGATGAAGATGATGATGACGATGATGACGCTGATGATGACGATGATGACGATGATGGCGCTGATGATGATGATGCTGATGCTGATGCTAATGACGATGACGATGATGACGATGATGACGCTGATGATGATGATGATGATAATATTGATGATGACGATAATGACGATGATGATGATGATGACGATGATGATATTGATGATGATAATAATGATGATAATAATGATGATAATAATAATGATGACGATGATGATGATGACGATGATGGCGCTGTCCTCCGCAGACCCACCGTCTCTCCCGGGCCGAGCGGCAGCGCTTCGGTGAGGAGGTGGAGATGCTGAAGGTCCTGCAGCATCCAAACATCGTACGATTCTTCGACTCCTGGAAGTCGTCGCTGAGGAGCAGCAGATGCATCATCCTGGTGACGGAGCTCATGACGTCCGGCACGCTGAAGACGTGAGTCCAGGTCCAGCAGGTCCAGCAGGTCCAGCAGGTCCAGCAGGTCCAGCAGGTCCAGCAGGTCCAGCAGGTCCAGCAGATCCAGCAGGTCCAGCAGGTCCAGCAGGTCCAGCAGGTCCAGGACTGAGTCCAGGTCCAGCAGGTCCAGCAGGTCCAGCAGGTCCAGCAGGTCCAGCAGGTCCAGGTCTGAGTCCAGGTCCAGCAGATCCAGCAGGTCCAGGTCTGAGTCCAGGTCCAGCAGGTCCAGCAGGTCCAGGACTGAGTCCAGGTCCAGCAGATCCAGCAGGTCCAGCAGGTCCAGCAGGTCCAGAAGATCCAGCAGATCCAGCAGGTCCAGCAGGTCCAGCAGGTCCAGGACTGAGTCCAGGTCCAGCAGGTCCAGCAGGTCCAGCAGGTCCAGCAGATCCAGCAGATCCAGCAGGTCCAGCAGGTCCAGCAGGTCCAGCAGGTCCAGCAGGTCCAGGTCTGATTCCAGGTCTTAGTCCAGGTCCAGCAGGTCCAGCAGGTCCAGCAGGTCCAGCAGGTCCAGGTCTGATTCCAGGTCTGAGTCCAGGTCCAGCAGGTCCAGCAGGTCCAGGTCTGAGTCCAGGTCCAGCAGGTCCAGGTCTGAGTCCAGGTCCAGCAGGTCCAGGTCTGAGTCCAGGTCTGACATCAGGTCTGAGTTCAGGTCTCAGTCCAGGTCTGAGTCCAGGTCTGAGTTCAGGTCTGAGTCCAGGGCTGAGTCCAGGTCTGAGTCCAGGTCTGAGTTCAGGTTTAGGTCCCCAGACCTGAACGCAGACCTGAACCTGAACCCAGACCTGAACGCAGACCTGAACCTGACCCCAGACCTGAACGCAGACCTGAACCTGACCCCAGACCTGAACCCAGACCTGAACCTGACCCCAGACCTGAACCCAGACCTGAACCTGACCCCAGACCTGAACCCAGACCTGAACCCAGACCTGAACCTGACCCCAGACCTGAACCCAGACCTGAACCTGAACCCAGACCTGAATGCAGATCTGAACCTGACCCCAGACCTGAACCCAGACCTGAACGCAGACCTGAACCTGACCCCAGACCTGAACCCAGACCTGAACCTGACACCAGACCTGACCCCAGACCTGAACGCAGACCTGAACCTGACCCCAGACCTGAACCCAGACCTGAACCTGACCCCAGACCTGAACCCAGACCTGAACCTGACCCCAGACCTGAACCCAGACCTGAACCTGACCCCAGACCTGAACCTGACCCCAGACCTGAACCCAGACCTGAACCTGACCCCAGACCTGTGCTCGGTCCAGATACCTTCGGCGGTTCCGTCCGATGAAGCTGAAGCTGCTGCAACGCTGGAGTCTCCAGATCCTGCGGGGGCTCTACTTCCTGCACTCGCGCTCCCCCCATCCTGCACCGAGACCTCAAATGTGACAACATCTTCATCACCGGCCCCACCGCCTCCGTAAAGATCGGAGACCTGGGTCTTGCCACGCTCAAGAAAGCCTCCTTCGCCAAAAGTGTGATTGGTGAGCAGCAGGGGTGGGGGTGGGGGGTGGGGGGCGGGGGCAGGGGCAGAGGCAGGGGCGGGGGCGGGGGCAGGGGCAGGCGCAGGGGCGGGGGCAGGGGCGGGGGCGGGGGCAGGGGCAGGGGCGGCGGCGGGGGCAGGGGAGGGGCAGGGGCAGGGGCGGGGACAGGGGCAGGGTTGGGGGCAGGGGCAGGGGCGGCGGCGGGGGGCGGGGGAGGGGCAGGGGCGGGGGGCGGGGCAGGTGCGGGGGCAGGGGCAGGGGCGGGGGCGGGGGGGCGGGGGCAGGGGCGGCGGCGGGGGGAGGGCCAGGGGCAGGGGCAGGCGTAGGGGCAGGAGCCGGGGCGGGGGCGGGGCGGGGGAGGGGCGGGGGGCAGGGGCAGGGGCAGGCGTAGGGGGCGGGGTTGGAGCGGGGGCGGGGGGGAGGGGCAGGGGCAGGGGCAGGGGCGGGGGCGGGGCAGGTGCGGGGGCAGGGGCAGGCGTAGGGGCGGGGGGCGGGGGCGGGGGAGGGGCAGGGGGCAGGGGCGGGGGCGGGGCAGGTGCGGGGGGCAGGGGCAGGCGTAGGGGGCGGGGGCGGGGGCAGGGGCGGCGGCGGGGGAGGGCCAGGGGCAGGGGCAGGGGCAGGGGCGGGGGCAGGAGCCGGGGCGGGGGGCGGGGCGGGGGGAGGGGGCGGGGGCAGGGGCAGGGGCAGGCGTAGGGGCGGGGTTGGAGCGGGGGCAGGAGCCGGGGCGGGGGCTGCTCCAGGCGTGACAGGAAGCCGCGCTCACGCTACATCCGTGTGTTTCTGTGTTTCGTGGCGGACGGGGGCGTTCAGGAACCCCCGAGTTCATGGCGCCAGAGATGTACGAGGAGAAGTACGATGAGGCGGTGGACGTCTACGCCTTCGGCATGTGCATGCTGGAGATGGCCACGTCTGAGTACCCGTACCACGAATGTCACAACGCCGCCCAGATCTACCGGAAAGTCACCAGTGTAAGGCCACGCCCCCCTGAGCTCATCCACTTCCTGTTGACCCCCATGTTTGATTCATGTTTGTCTCTCAGGGAATCAAACCTGACAGTTTTTTCAAGGTGGAAGTTCCCGAGCTGAAAGAGATCATCGAAGGTTGCATCCGAACCAAGAGCAGCGAAAGGTCAGAGTTCACTTCACTGTCTGCAGCGATTACCAAAGTTCCGCGTTTTCACCGCTACAGTGTACGTCCTCATCCAATGACTCGTAGGTTCACGGTTCAGGACCTGCTGGAGCACCGGTTCTTCCAGGAGAAGACGGGCGTCCATGTGGACCTGGCTGAGGAAGACGACGGCTCCAAGGCGGCGCTGAAGCTCTGGCTCCGCATGGACGACAACAAGAAGCTCCGTGGGAAGTACAAAGACAACAACGCCATCGAGTTCCTGTTCGAGCTGTACAAAGACGTCCCTGAAGAGGTCGCCCAGGAGATGGTACTGTACCACCGCGCTGATGACGTCATAGAGATGACATCACTTCCTGTTCTCACCTCTCTTTGTCTCCCAGGTGATCCTGGGGTTTGTGTGCGAGGCGGACTACAAGGTGATCGCCAACGCCATCCGCTACCGAGTCACGGCCGTCAAGCGCCAGCGGGAGAAACTGCGCCGCCTGCAAGAGGCTGCCGTGGAGGGGGAGCCTTGTCCGGCCCCCGGGGAGCCTGGCCCCGCCCCTCAGCAGACTGAACCCGCCCCAAAGGAGCCTGGCCCCGCCCCCCAGCAGACTGAACCCGTCCCAAAGGAGCCTGGCCCCGCCCCCCAGCAGCCTGAACCCGCCCAAAAGGAGCCAGGTCCCGCCCCCAGCAGTCTGAACCCACCCCCAATGAGCCTGGCCCCCGCCCCCCAGCAGTCGGAACCCGCCCCCCAAGGCGCCTGGTCACGCCCCCAGCAGTCGGAACCCGCCCCCAAGGAGCCTGACCCCGCCCCCCAGCCGTCTGAACCCGCCCCCAAGGAGCCTGGCCCCGCCCCCCAGCAGTCTGAACCCGCCCCCAAGGAGCCTGGCCCCGCCCCCAGCAGTCGGAACCCACCCCCCAAGGAGCCTGGCCCCGCCCCCAGCAGCCTGACCCGACCTGTGTTGCCACAAACCTTTCTCCTCTTGAAAATCTGGCTTATCAGGTGTGTTGCTATGGAAAAAAACTTAACCTTACACACTCAGAAACAGACGTACGAGACAGGAACGTTTCTGTACCTGTACGTACATTTACTACAAATGTTCTCTCAAAAGTACAATATTGGTCTTTATGAGGCCAGAAGTACCTATATACCATGAAAAAGGCTCCAAAGTAATATAAAGTACACATTTGTACCATTTCAACCCTAAGGGTACCTGCAGCATTGAAACATGTGTGTAGCTTGTACAATAACTATAAATAGCAGTACTTCTAAACAGTAGTATAATTATAGTTATTATATTATGATTTTCATAATAATCATAGTAATAATTATATGTATAATTATATATGTGTTTGGCCTAATATTTCTATAATAATTATTCATTTATTATTAGCATCTTTGATTGTTGTCATAATCTCTATTTTATTGACTTTTATTCATCATCTTTAATTGGTTTAATTGTACTTTATTAACTCATACAGCTTGATAAGGTACAAAAATGGACCATGAAGGTACAGAGATGTCTTTCAGAAAGGAACCCCCCCTCCCCCAAGCAACAAGCTTTGGACCCTTTTAGGTACAAACTGGTACCTCTGTTTCTGAGTGTGTTAATGTCTAAAAGATTTAAGATATTTCAGTCATTTCCTTGAAGCTCCTCCCAGTTTGCGATCCTTTCTGAAAAATTTTATTTTTATTCCGTCACCTGATTTTTCACTTTCTTTGTTGACTGTTTAGTTTTGGTCTTATTCCAAACGTACATCGATGCCCTCATTTTAAACCCACAGAACAATCCGTCGGCCTGGACACAGGCCCCGCCCACAACGCCCACATCCACAGTGACATCATTGGTGCCGTCATCAAGCAGCAGCCTGGTGGACTCTGGCATCAGCAGCGTCTCCAGCCGGATCGGAGGAGACACCGAGGACGATGAGGACGAGGCGTCCAAACAGACGTGCCCCCCCTCGGCAGCCTGTGAGCACGTTTGTTGGGTCTTTGTTTATCTTACCGGTTATCGCTTGTTTCAGTCTTCCTTTCTTTTTTTGCCATGGCAGCTGACTGCGAGGTTGAGGCCACGCCCCCTCCTGCACCTGGACCCGTGCCTCCGGAAACCCCTCAGCAACAGGCTTCTCCCCTGGTGCCCCGAAGAGCCTCCAAAGCTCCGCCCTTCCCTGTGCTCCGTTTCCCCAAGGTCAGCAGAGGTCAGCGGGCAACCTTGCCTGTTGTCATAGCAACAAACTTCCAGAGACAAAAACAAAACTTTGAATCATACCAGAGAGAATTTGGTCAACAGCAGGACTAAATGCAAAATCAGTCAAAAGTCTGGACTGCAGGCAGACCCGTTCAACACCTGTCAAAATGGTTTCATATTAAATGATTATTTTCTACGTGTTCTGAGTTTTTCTGAACATATTTTCTGACTTCAGACCGGCAGAATGAGATTCACCCGCTTCAGGTGTTGTTACCTGATGTCAGGTTAAAGACGAAGCGTCTGTGTTGATGAAGCGTCTCCATCGTCCTCTAGAAGACGTTGACGAGTCCTAACAAGTGAATGTGTTTCTGTCTGCAGAGCATCGCTGTGTCCCAGAGAGCTGGACGGCCGCCTGCTGAATCAGGCTTTGCCTCACCTGTAGACAGGTAACACAGCACCTACAGTCCTCCTCAAATTTATTCATACCCTCTCATTAAAGAAGGAAAAAACAGCTAAAGTAATCCAAGGAATGAGTAAGGTAATCCAGGAGAGAGTAAAGTAATCCTAAATATGAGTACAGTAGCTCTATGAATGAATAAAGTAGCCCTAGGAATAATTGTAAAGTAATCCGAGAAAGGAACCAGAAAAGTAACCCTAAGAATGAATAAAGTAGCCCCAGATATGAGTATAGTAGTTCTATCAATAAATAAAGTATTCCTAGGAATGAGTAAAGTAATTGTAGAAATGAGCCTGAGTTTAAATCCCGTCACAGTCCTGAGTCAGCACTATTACGGGTTTTCTGGGCCACACTGATCACTATGTAGTTTTGGTCCTACTGGACCTGAAAACCCACCCAGATCTCGCCTGGAGACCTGGGTGGGTTTTCAGGACGGACCACTTGATTGGTTTAGGTCTGACCTAACAGGGAGAAGTTTTTGTGTCTGCCTAGGGCCTGCTTCATCATCTCCAGTACTTCTCACATGTGGGGTCCCTCAAGGCTCTATCCTTGGGTCTCTTCTCTTTTCTCCCTACCTACCTGCTCTTGGCTCAGGTCTTAGGGAGTTTGGTACAGTGTTTCATTGTTACACTGACGACATTCAGATTTACATGCTAGTAATCTCCCCAAAGCTGGTCTTGATTTGGGTCCACTACGACAATATTTGTGGCCTCGAGCTACAAATCTCGGTGTAAAGCTAGACAGCAATCTGAAGTTCAACGCACAGATCAGTTCCATGATCAAGTCTAGTGTTTTCCATCTGAGACAGTTAGCAAAAGTTAAATCTCTCCTTTCTCTGCGTCACTTTCAGATTTTAATCCATGCTTTTATCACGGCTTGTGTAGACTATTGTAATGCACTTTATGCCGGGCTCAGCCAGAAGTCACTTACTCGTCTCCATCTGGTCCTGAATGCTTAGGAACAAGTAAAATAATCCTAGGAATGACTAAAGTAATCCTACACACTCAAACATAGAGGTACCAATTTGTACCTAAAAGGGTCCAAAGCTTGTTGCTGGGGGGGGTCCTTTCTGAAAGACATTTCTGTACCTTCATGGTCCATTTTTGTACCTTATCAAGCTGTTTGAGTTAATAAAGTACAATTAAACCAATTAAAGATGATGAATAAAAGTCAATAAAATAGAGATTATGACAACAATCAAAGATGCTAATAATAAATGAATAATTATTATAGAAATATTAGGCCAAACACATATATAATTATACATATAATTATTACTATGATTATTATGAAAATCATAATATAATAACTATAATTATACTACTGTTTAGAAGTACTGCTATTTATAGTTATTGTACAAGCTACACACATTTTTCAATGCTGCAGGTACCCTTAGGGTTGGAATGGTACAAATGTGTACTTTATATTACTTTGGAGCCTTTTTCATAGTATATAGGTACTTCTGGCCACAAGAGACATTGAACTGTTAGCTGTGAGTTTCCGTCCATATTATTTACCCAGAGAGTTTGCCTGTGTTATTCTGGTAGCGGTTTATATAATACCAGGTACCGCACCAGAGACAGCCTGTGATGTCATCAGCTCCGTCGTGGCTGAACTACAAACACAGCATCCAAACTCATTCATGGCGATCTCTGGAGACTTCAACAACGTCTCCCTCTCTGCTACGTTACCAACTTTCCAGCAGTCTGTCAGCTGCTCCACCAGAGAAAATAAGATGTTGGACTTATTTTATGCAAATACTAAGAATGCATACAGCTCTTCTGCCCTGCCTCCTTTAGGAAGATCAGATCATAATCTGGTTCTTCTCACCTCCACCTACAAGCCCATCGTTCAGCAGCAACCAGTCATTAGGAGGATGATTAAAACCTGGTCTACTGAGGCTGAAGATGCTCTGAGAGGGTGCTTTGAGGCCACAGACTGGAATGTCCTCTGTGGACCTCATGGAGATGACATCAACACCATGACTGAGTGTGTGACAGATTACATAAACTTCTGTGTGGACAACATCGTTCCAACAAGAACAGTGAGGTGCTTCCCCAATAACAAACCCTGGATCACCAGTGACCTGAAAAAGCTGCTGAACATCAAAAGAAAGCTTTCAGGGATGGAGACAGGGAGTTACTGAAGACCACACAAAAACAACTGAAAACACAGACTAAGAAGTGAAGGAGGACGACAGGAAGAAGTTGGAGAGCAGCTCCAGCAGAACAACGTGAGGGATGTGTGGTCGGGAATGAAGAAGATCACTGGCTTCAAGTTAAAGGGGACCAGACTGATGGAGGTCTGGACAGAGCTAACGAACTGAACATGTTCTTCAATAGGTTCAGTTCCCCCCTGCCGACAACCCAACACACCACACACCCTCCATGAGCCCACAGCTTTCCTGTCCCACCCCCACTCTGTCACCCTGCACCTCAGTCATGGACCTGAACACAGCCTCCTCTCCCCCCACATCAGGACATCCTGAGACCTCCTCTGTCTCCACATCAGGACATCCTGAGACCTCCTCTGTCTCCACACCAGGACATCCTGAGACCTCCTCTGTCTCCACATCAGGACATCCTGAGACCTCCTCTGTGTCCACATCAGGACATCCTGAGACCTCCTCTGTGTCCACATCAGGACATCCTGAGACCTCCTCTGTGTCCACATCAGGACATCCTGAGACCTCTTCTGTCTCCACATCAGGACATTCTGAGACCTCCTCTGTCTCCACATCAGGACATCCTGAGACCTCCTCTGTCTCCACATCAGGACATCCTGAGACCTCCTCTCCCCCCACATCAGGACATCCTGAGACCTCCTCTGTCCCACATCAGGACATCCTGAGACCTCCTCTGTCTCCACCTCCAGCCTGACTGTCTCCTTCAACCAGGTCTAGAAACAGCCAGAGAAACTGAACTGGAACAAGGCTGCAGGTCCAGATGGTGTCAGTCCCAGAGTTCTCCAGACCTGCTCAGAACAACTATGTCCGGTTCTCCAGACCTGCTCAGAACAACTATGTCCGGTTCTCCAGACCTGCTCAGAACAACTATGTCCGGTTCTCCAGACCTGCTCAGAACAACTATGTCTGGTTCTCCAGACCTGTTCAGCACCATGTCCCTCCAGACCCGCTCAGAACAACTATGTCCGGTTCTCCAGAACCTTTTAACACCAGCCTGAGACAGAACAGAGTTCCTGTGCTGTGGAAAACATCCTGTCTTGTTCCTGTCCCTAAAAAACCACAACCAGCTGAACCAGATGACTACAGACCAGAACCAGAACCAGGACCAGAACCAGATGACTACAGACCAGAACCAGAACCAGAACCAAATGACTACAGACCAGGACCAGAACCAGGACCAGAACCAGAGACTTGAAGAAACTAAACAAGCTGATCAAGAAAGCTGGTTCTGTGCTGGGGAGAACTCTGGAGCTGATCGTTCAGAAAAGAATGCTGCACAAGCTGATGAAGATGATGGAGGATTCTTCCTCCTCTCCACAACACGGTGAAGAATCATCAGAGTGTGTTCAGTGGGAGGCTGCGTCAGGTTCACTGTAGGACGGAGAGATACAGGAATTCATTCCTGCAGCAGCATCACCCTGAAGAACAAGACTGACTGACTTTTTTGTTTATTTAAAAAAAAAAGTGAGCTTTTACAAAACTGAATTTCCCTTCTGGGATGAATAAAGTATTTTTCATTTTATTTCCTAAAGACCAATATTCTACTTCTGAGAGAACATTTGTAAAAAATGTACGTACAGGTACAGAAATAATCCTGTCTCGTACGTCTGTTTCTGAGTGTGTAGGAAAGCGTAAAGTAATCCTACGAAAGCATAGTAGTCCCAGTAGTGCTCCTGTAAGTACTGTCATCTCTTCCGTCTGTAGCTACTCCTCCGATATAACGTCAGGTTTGAGTGACGGCAATGATGGCCAATCAGATAAAGGCAGCCGGGAGGCGGCTCAGAGGGAGACGGCGAGGCAGCTGAGGAGGAGAGCCCGAGCCCGTCTGAGGATCGTCGGGGTGAGTCGGGCTGGACCGGGCTGGACCGGGCTGGGCCGGGCTGGGCCGGGGCTCGTCTTCGTCCTGCTGGTCCAGACTCTAACCCTGCTTCTGTCCAGGTCTCGGACCAGGGGGACCGGGTGGACCGGGTGGTGGAGTGCCAGTTGCAGACGCACAACAACAAGATGGTGACGTTTAAGTTCGACCTGGACGGGGACAACCCAGAAGACATCGCCTCAGTGATGGTGAGGACGGTGGACACGCTCCTTCACCAGCAGCAGTAGGGATGTCCCGATCTGATCGCGTGATCGGTAATCTGTCCCGATCACGTGGTTTCAGACTCATTCGGAATCGGCTGTTACATCCCGATCAGGTATAGACGCGAGATCAGGTAAACTCTCGTAGACGCGGCTGTCATGGCCGACGTTGCTCCGACGGCAGCATGTCTTGTTCTTCTGCGTGGTTTTCCTTCAGTCCTGGTTTCATGAGCAGCGGTTGGTTTGATTCTGCCTCATATGAGCCGCCGGAGTCCTGCAGCAGCTCAGAGCTGCATGATGCAGCATCAGCGGGCAGGACGGGGTTAAATGTAACACAGCAGCTCAGAGCTGCATGATGCAGCATCACCGGGCAGGACGGGGTTAAATGTAACGCAGCAGCTGTAGGGAAACACTGTATCCGTCTTTTTCTGTTCAGTTTTATTTTATTATTGAAGTATTGGATCGGGACTCGGTATCGTCCGATCCTCAAAATCTAATGACTCAGACTCGGGGGGCAAAAGAACCCGACTGGGACATCTCTAAGCAGGAGCTGCCGCCTCCCCCAGCTGACGTCTGGTTTCTCCTCAGATCCACAGAGACTTCATCCTGCCGTCCGAGCAGGAGCTCTTCATCCTGCGCATGTATGACATCATCAGGAAGGCGGAGTCTATGATGCAGGAGCAGCGTCCAGCAGACGGAGGCGGGTTGTCCCACCTGTCTGTCTCTCAGGTGCGTCTCACTTCATCGCGTCTGTCCACATCTCACTGTTAGACAGCTGAGACATTCACGTCTTCTGTCCTCTCAGAACCGGTCCAGAACCGTGTCCCGGTCCTCAGCAGGTAAGCAGCAACGTCCGTGGTCAGGAGGGGGGGAGGACACCTCTAACTGGTGATGCTTCTTCCTGTCAGACGGCGATGATGGCGGCCCCCCTCTGAAAGCTGCTGATGTCAGCATCAAGCTGGAGGCCACGCCCCTACCCGACCCCGCAGGTCGCAGTCTCTCCAGAACTCAGCAGGTGCATCTGTGAGACCGTCTCATCAACATCTCATTCCTATCAGAACAGATGATTGATTGCAAAGACTGTAATCAATCAGATTGAGTCGCCCCCCCCCACCCCCCACGATAGAATGAACTACTGCAAATTTGTCCTGCAAAGTAAAACAGGACCTCATCCTTCAGTTTTCATATTCAAACTTTAACTCTCTCTTTCTCTCTCTCTCTCTCCGTTCTTCAGCTTCCTCCTACCAGACGCCCCCCTCTACCCCCTCCATCACCCCCAGCCAGACCCCAGCACCCCTCCCCTCTCCCCCCTTCCTCCTCCTCCCCAGTATCACCTCCCATCTCAGCCTTACTCCACCTACACCGCCTCCTTTCCCAGCCACAGCCCCCTCCCCCGTCTCCCCCGGGTGCAAAGTAACCCTTCCCTCTTCACCCCTCCCTCCTCTGCGGCCCCCCCCTCCTCCTCTTCCTCCTCAGTGGCCCTCCCATGACCAGCCTCTCTTCTCTCTGGCCAACGTCCTCTCTGTGGCCATGAGCGTGGCCCAGTCCCTGCTGCCCCAGCCGGGGTCCCCACCCAGGGTTTCCCCCCCACCCCCAGACTCTGCCCCACCCCTTCCCAAACCCCCAGACCTTCTCTCCTCCTGGATCTCCATCCATTGGCTATAGCCTCCACCCTCCCACCCTCACCTCCATGTCCTCCCCCTTCTTACCCCAACCAGCCCACACCATGGCCACGCCCCTCACAGGCTCCGCCCCCACCGGCCAGCCCGGGCCGTCGTCACCCGGACAACCTGCAGGCACGCCTCAGGTAGGAAGTAGATAAACAGCACCACCACCATGTGGTCACTGGTTTCCAGAAACCAGGTTTTGGTGCTCTGGTTCTGGAGTACAAATGTGGGTCATGGCTGAATAAAGGATTAGACAAAGACCTGTTCCTGGAGCGGTCCTCAAAGACCTGTGGCCTCGTTTATAAAGCTGCTTACGCAAAAACAACAGCGTGAAAGTGGTGTAGGTTGGGTTCCACGAAACGTCCTGATTTATACAAACAAACCTGACAGGATAACGTGTACCTGCACGAAACCCGGAACCTTCAGCACCAACATGACATGAAACTGGTGAGACCATGAACTTCAGAGAGACTTTAGACCCTCGTACACCCTCATAGACCCTCATAGACCCTCGTAGACCCTTGTAGACCCTCATAAACCCTCATAGACCCTCGTACACCCTTGTAAACTCTCGTAGACCCTTGTAGACCCTCATAAACCCTCATAGACCCTCATAGACCCTCGTATACCCTTGTAAACTCTCGTAGACCCTTGTAGACCCTCATAAACCCTCATAGACCCTCGTAGACCCTCGTACACCCTTGTAAACTCGTAGACCCTTGTAGACCCTCATAAACCCTCATAGACCCTCGTAGACCCTTGTAAACTCTCATAGACCCTTGTAGACCCTCATAAACCCTCATAGACCCTTGTAAACTCTCATGACCCTTGTAGAACCTCATAAACCCCCATAGACCCTCGTAGACCCTTGTAAACTCTTGTAGACTCTTGTAGACCCTCATAAATCCTCATACACCCTCGTAGACCCTCGTAGACCCTTGTAAACTCTCATAGACCCTTGTAGACCCTCATAAACCCTCATAGACCCTCGTAGACCCTTGTAAACTCTCATAGACCCTTGTAGACCCTCATAAACCCTCATAGACCCTCGTAGACCCTTGTAAACTCTCATAGACCCTTGTAGACCCTTATAAACCCTCATAGACCCTCGTAGACCCTTGTAAACTCTCATAGACCCTTGTAGACACTCATAAACCCTCATAGACCCTCGTACACCCTTGTAAACTCTCGTAGACCCTTGTAGACCCTCATAAACCCTCATAGACCCTCATAGACCCTCGTATACCCTTGTAAACTCTCGTAGACCCTTGTAGACCCTCATAAACCCTCATAGACCCTCGTAGACCCTCGTACACCCTTGTAAACTCTCGTAGACCCTTGTAGACCCTCATAAACCCTCATAGACCCTCGTAGACCCTTGTAAACTCTCATAGACCCTTGTAGACCCTCATAAACCCTCATAGACCCTTGTAAACTCTCATAGACCCTTGTAGACCCTCATAAACCCCCATAGACCCTCGTAGACCCTTGTAAACTCTTGTAGACTCTTGTAGACCCTCATAAATCCTCATACACCCTCGTAGACCCTCGTAGACCCTTGTAAACTCTCATAGACCCTTGTAGACCCTCATAAACCCTCATAGACCCTCGTAGACCCTTGTAAACTCTCATAGACCCTTGTAGACCCTCATAAACCCTCATAGACCCTCGTAGACCCTTGTAAACTCTCATAGACCCTTGTAGACCCTTATAAACCCTCATAGACCCTCGTAGACCCTTGTAAACTCTCATAGACCCTTGTAGACCCTCATAAAGCCTCATAGACCCTCGTAGAACCTTGTAAACTCTCATAGACCCTTGTAGACCCTCATAAACCCTCATAGACCCTCGTAGACCCTCGTAAACTCTCATAGACCCTTGTAGACCCTCATAAACCCTCATAGACCCTCGTAGAACCTTGTAAACTCTCATAGACCCTTGTTGACCCTCATAAACCCTCATAGACCCTCGTAGACCCTTGTAAACTCTCGTAGACCCTTGTAGACCCTCATAAACCCTCATAGACCCTCGTAGACCCTTGTAGACCATTGTAAACTCTCGTAGACCCTCATAGACCCTCGTAGACCCTTGTAAACTCTCGTAGACCCTCGTAGACCCTCATAAACCCTCATAGACCCTCGTAGACCCTTGTAGACCCTTGTAAACTCTCGTAGACCCTTGTAGACCCTCATAAACCCTCGTAGACCCTCGTAGACCCTTGTAAACTCTCGTAGACCATCGTAGACCCTCATAAACCCTCATAGACCCTCGTAGACCCTTGTAGACCCTTGTAAACTCTCGTAGACCCTTGTAGACCCTCATAAACCCTCATAGACCCTCATAGACCCTCGTAGACCCTTACTTGTAGACCCTTGTAAACTCTCGTAGACCCTCGTAGACCCTCATAAACCCTCATAGACCCTCGTAGACCCTCGTAGACCCTTGTAAACTCTCATAGACCCTTGTAGACCCTCATAAACCCCTCACTTAGACCCTCGTCGACCCCTAGTAAACTCTCATAGACCCTTGTTGACCCTCATAAACCATCATAGACCCTCGTAGACCCCCGTAAATTCTCGTAGACCCATGTAGACCCTCATAAACCCTCATAGACCCTCATAGACCCTCATAGACCCTTGTAAACTCTCGTAGACCCTTGTAGACCCTCATAAACCCTCATAGACCCTCGTAGACCCTTGTAAACTCTCGTAGACCCTTGTAGACCCTCATAAACCCTCATAGACCCTCGTAGACCCTTGTAAACTCTCGTAGACCCTTGTAGACCCTCATAAACCCTCATAGACCCTCGTAGACCCTTGTAAACTCTCGTAGACCCTCATCGACCCTCGTAGACCCTCGTAGACCCTTGTAAACTCTCGTAGACCCTCGTAGACCCTCATAAACCCTCATAGACCCTCGTAGACCCTCTAACGCCCCCCCCCCTCGAAGACCACTTGTAGACCCTTGTAAACCTCCTCTCGTAGACCCTTGTAGACCCTCATAAACCCTCATAGACCCTCGTAGACCCTCGTAGACCCTCGTAGACCCTCATAAACTCTCATAGACCCTCATAGACCCTCGTAGACCCTCGTAGACCCTTGTAGACCCTCATAAACCCTCATAGACCCTCGTAGACCCTTGTAAACTCTCGTAGACCCTTGTAGACCCTCATAAACCCTCATAGACCCTCGTAGACCCTTGTAAACTCTCAAAGACCCTCGATCTTAGACCCTCGTAGACCCTCGTAGACCCTTGTAAACTCTCGTAGACCCTCGTAGACCCTCATAAACCCTCATAGACCCTCGTAGACCCTTGTAGACCCTTGTAAACCCTCATAGACCCTCGTAGACCCTTGTAGACCCTCATAAACTCTCATAGACCCTCATAGACCCTCGTAGACCCTCGTAGACCCTTGTAGACCCTCGTAGACCCTCATAAACCCTCATAGACCCTCATAGACCCTCATAGACCCTCATAGACCCTCGTAGACCCTCATAGACCCCTGTAAACTCTTGTAGATCCTCATAGACCCCTGTAGACCCTCATAGACCCTCGTAGACCCTCATAGACCCTCATAGACCCTCGTAGACCCTCATAAACCCTCATAGACCCTCATAGACCCTCGTAGACCCTCATAAACCCTCATAGACCCTCGTAGACCCTCGTAGACCCTCGTAGACCCTCATAAACCCTCACAGACCCTCATAGACCCTCGTAGACCCTCATAAACCCTCATAGACCCTCATAGACCCTCGTACACCCTCGTAGACCCTCGTAGACCCTCATAAACCCTCATAGACCCTCATAGACCCTCGTAGACCCTCATAGACCCTCAGACCCTAGACCCCTCATAGACCCTCATAGACCCTCGTAGACCCTCGTAGACCCTCATAAACCCTCATAGACCCTCATAGACCCTCGTAGACCCTCATAGACCCTCATAGACCCTCATAAACCCTCATAGACCCTCGTAGACCCTCATAAACCCTCATAGACCCTCATAGACCCTCGTAGACCCTCATAAACCCTCATAGACCCTCATAGACCCTCGTAGACCCTCATAGACCCTCATAAACCCCCAGAGACCCTCATTGACCCTCGTAGACCCTCATAAACCCTCATAGACCCTCGTAGACCCTCGTAGACCCTCGTAGACCCTCATAGCAACCTCGTGTAGACCCTCGTAGACCCTCGTAGACCCTCATAAACCCTCCCAGTCTCTCGTAGACCCTCATAAACCCTCATAGACCCTCATAGACCCTCGTAGACCCTCGTAGACCCTCCCAGACCCTCATAAACCCTCATAGACCCTCATAGACCCTCATAAACCCTCACAGACCCTCATAGACCCTCGTAAAGACATCTTAGGACCCTCGTAGACCCTCATGTGGGAACTTTTGTGAGACCCTCGTAGACCCTCCCCCCCCGTAGACCCTCATAAACCCTCATAGACCCTCGTAGACCCTCATAAACCCTCATAGACCCTCATAGACCCCCTCGTAGACCCTCGTAGACCCCCTCATGCCTCCTCATAGACCCACATAGACCCTCATAAACCCTCATAGACCTCATAGACCCTCGTAGACCCTCGTAGACCCTCGTAGACCCTCATAGACCCTCGTAGACCCTCGTAGACCCTCATAAACCCTCATAGACCCTCGTAGACCCTCGTAGACCCTCATAAACCCTCGTAGACCCTCATAGACCCTCGTAGACCCTCATAAACCCTCATAGACCCTCGTAGACCCTCGTAGACCCTCATAAACCCTCATAGACCCTCATAAACCCTCATAGACCCTCGTAGACCCTCATAAACCCTCATAGACCCTCATAGACCCTCGTAGACCCTCATAAACCCTCATAGACCCTCATAGACCCTCGTAGACCCTCGTAGACCCTCATAAACCCTCACAGACCCTCATAGACCCTCATAAACCCTCATAGACCCTCGTAGACCCTCGTAGACCCTCGTAGACCCTCATAAACCCTCATAGACCCTCGTAGACCCTCGTAGACCCTCATAAACCCTCGTAGACCCTCATAGACCCTCGTAGACCCTCATAAACCCTCTTAGACCCTCGTAGACCCTCGTAGACCCTCATAAACCCTCATAGACCCTCATAGACCCTCATAAACCCTCATAGACCCTCATAGACCCTCATAAACCCCTCATAGACCCTCATAGACCCTCATAGACCCTCATAAACCCTCAGACCCTCGTAGACCCCCTGACCCTCATAAACCCCTTGAGACCCTCATAGGACCCTCGTGGACCCCTCGTAGACCCTCATAGACCCTCGTAGACCCTCATAAACCCTCATAGACCCTCATAGACCCTCGTAGACCCTCATAAACCCTCATAGACCCTCATCAGACCCTCATAGGACCCTCATAGACCCTCATAGACCCTCGTAGACCCTCGTAGACCCTCATAAACCCTCATAGACCCTCATAGACCCTCATAGACCCTCATAAACCTCATAAACCCTCATAGACCCCTCGCAGACCCTCGTAGACCCTCATAAACCCTCGCAGACCCCCATAGACCCTCGTAGACCCTCATAAACCCTCTTAG